>MU746841.1:2233-26793 GCA_026770625.1 Nicotiana glauca
CAAACGGTACGGAGAATATGGAGTTTTTGCAGGTTGAGAGTTATGGTTGAAACAAGCAACACTACTGAAATGTGAAAGAGAAGGCAATAGTGGGTGGTAGAAGCAGAATTCCTCAAAGCTTTCATTAGTGCAATACCTATGTTTCAAATTCTTATTTTTCTTAAGTTGATATTTGCAATGTTTTTGCTTCTCAAATAGGAGTAGTATAATATTTAGTTCAGTTTTGAAGGGTTCAAATGATGTTATTTCCTTCAGAAGATACTTGTATTACTTTCCTGCTGCAAAAGGCCATGTCCAATGTAAAACCTTAACCTTCAGATAGTAAGATTGAAAAGTCGTTTCATCTGGATGAAGCTAATTAAAGGTTCATATTTCAATTTTTGCTTTTATTTTCAAGTGCTTAAAGGTGAGTTTTAACTTATATGCACTATCATTAAAAGTTTAAATGACTATGTTTCATGAACAATTGTACTTTACCGGTTCTAATGAGTTATTATTTACCAGTTATAATAATTTATGGTAGATCACAGAGAGATGATTGATTAATGTAAATTGATTCTTTATAAGAAATGGTAGACTCTTGTTGAAATTTTTCTTATTAACCGCGCAAAGCGCAGGTTAATTTACTAGTTTTAGCATAAACAAAATTACTAGATAAATTTTTGTATATGTCTAGTTTTACGGGATAGAGTTAGTATGTTGATGAAAAGTAATAGGTACCCTATAAAACAATAGAGGTGCAAAAAAAGGGTATTATAGCAGGCTAGTTAAGCTTCTAATAATGACAATGGTAAGATATACTAGTACGTTTTTCAAAAATTGCCTTTCATCAATTTGCCAAAAAAGGAAGTGCTATTTAGCTCTTACTTTAAGGATTTGTAGATGGGCTTGGTGAGTGCATTCATTAGAAGAATTCATTACAAGTTCCTATTTTTAGTGCTATTTGAAAGCTTTATATGTGAGAATAATTCATGCCGAATGATTCTTTCTCTTGTTTTAATTATTTGATTTGATAATTGAAACCTGATTAATTAGATTCGACGTTTTGTCTTTAGGGATCTAACTCGCTATTTTTAATTAAAATATTACGAATTATTGCAACCCCACCACATCTATTGGCACCTCTATTACCTTTTGATCTTCACTTTTTTCTTGTCCCCTTACCTATCAAGCACAGATTCAGTACGAGCAGCTGCGACCTTAGAGGGATTGTTACGAGTGTGATGATATCAGGCACATAATAAGAGATTGTCCGGGACTTTGGAGAGGCGAATTTCATCAAAATACTTAGGCTACATGCTTTATTCCAGTTAATACTCCACGTACACAACCAGTTAGGGGTGAAGGACAGGCAGGTAGAGAGCGCCTAAGAAGGGGAGGCCCGACCCGTTGATATAATTGCTATGAATTGACTTTGTTACAGGTATATTTTAATTTATAATAGAAGAACACTATTCTTATTTTGATTCGATTCCGATTATCGAGGTGAAACTCCTTTCATGCTACCTATATGGTGAGTTGCGAATTTGTACTCCACTCCCGTGTTTATCCCTGGGAGATTTGATGGTGTTAGTTTGTATCTATCATTTTTGTTTTATACATTATTGTGGGCTATGAGTCCAAAAATGACTTTTTATTACTCACAACAGTGGATTTTGATATAATTTCAGGAATATTGATTACAATTTTATGAGTTATATGCCTTACCGTTATGGCAGTTCATTATGTGTTGTGAAATTTTTTATCCGAAATTTATTAAAAGAAGAAAAAGAAATGGAAGGATTTCGACCAGCACGATGTGCATATTACTTGTGACTAAGAGCCGAGGACGGGATCCTCATAATTTAATATGATGTGAAATATTTAAATCGAGCTACAAGCTGCAGTGGAAGTTATATAAGGATGAGATCCTTCTAATAAAAATTTATGTGTTACAATTCTCCCTTGTGAAATTAAATTTTACTAAAGTACTAACTGGGAGTCATACCTATTAATATTATATGATAATTCTTGTATGTGTTCTTTTGTTCATATTTAGCCATTTCGCGCTGTAATTATTGACATTTAGCCCACGAGGTGAGTGCCCAGGTGGCGTTAAATGTGAATCGTTAATCTTGGTAAATGATTATGAGGTCTTCATGCCTCGCATATTGCTGTCAGTATTGTGAAAATTTGAAACGAGATGTGAGGTTATTTGACGATGTCAGAATTAATTATGAACAACTATTATGACCTGATATGTGGTTATAGGCAAATGTATGATGTGTGAGTAGGCACGAGCTGCTACAGCCAGTTGAAACTAATACCGTGTGTTGATGTAAAAATCAGGTCTTTTGAAAATATTTGAAGTGTAAGAAATAGGTTTTAAAACTTATAAATATTGATAAAAGAGATAATCGCAACTGAGATGGTGTTGTCAGACTATGTTAAATTTCGGTGTCGTGGACTCACTAGGAGGTGGTGTTCGAGGACAAAATTATATTTTAAGAGGGGGAGAATATAACGATCCGACTTGTCATTTTTAGAATTTACATTTCGTTCAGCGACTTAAGGTCCCGAGTAACTTCGTAATATGAATTATGACCCGCGTGTGTAGTCGAGTTTGATTTCGAAAGATTCGGAATTAAACTGAAAGAACAATTCTTATTAGAAGCTTAAATAAAATGAGTTGATTGGAGTTTGACTTTTGAGCAAACTGTCACAATCCGAAATCTACTAAAGGTCGTGATGGCACCGGACATCACTGTCAGGCAAGCCAACACCATTTAACTAGAAATTTTTCATTTTAGATATTTCTGAAATCGCTTCTTTTATACATTTAAATAATAAATAATAAGTTCTACTGAGTAAATAATGATGTCTTTACAAAACTACTGAGCAATCCTGAAATCATTTCAGAACACGGTGTCACAAGTGCATGAACAATTACTAGGAAATTCAATAAAGTACAATAGCTGTACGTAATACAAACTTGGACAGAAAATAAATATAATACACTGAAAAGGACTCTGCTGGTTGCGGATCGTCTCGAGAGATGCAACTCACATAAGTCTTTGTATCATTCGTGCTGCTACGCCCATTAAGCCACTAACAGTACATGTGCCTGTGCAATAAAAATGCACAACAAGTGTATCATGAGTACAAAAATAACGTGTACTCAGTAAGCATCCCGTCTAACCTCGAAGAATTAGTGACGAGAGGTCAACTTCGACACTTACTAATTGTCCAATAATATCATTTCAATAAAAAAGTGAATAAGTACGAAACATGACAATTATATGAAACATGCATGTATAAAACACAAAGTAACATCCCCTTTCTTCTTTATTTTACTCAAGTTTTTAGCTAGCAAGTTCCCTCCGTAACTGGAGTACATATATAGATATGGTGGATTTCCTTAAAGAAGTTATCATAATTCAAAACAGGGATGAATTCCTCAGGTTCACTGGCTTCTAGCCAAATATCACACACGATTCCATGAGATTAATATATACATATACATATATAGGAAATGACAAGGCATATGGTCCGATCCAACATAAAAGTAAACTGTGCACTGCCGAGGGTCGAACGACACGAACCATAGATGCATCTATTAACCTGCCGAGGTGAACAACCCGCTCCCATGATAGTGTAGTACATAAATCATGTCGAGGTGAACGGCCCGATCCCATAAGGATAGTAGAAGAAAATACCCCGCTCGCAAAATATACGTGCGACGCGGTCAAATATAATTTATGGAATTTCCCCGTTCTCGAATCATACAAGTGACACGGAAAATATATTTTATTAATAATTTAAAATCCTTTTCTTGATTCTTTTCAAAATAAGAACAATTCAACTTGAAGCTTTTTAACGAGATTTTCCCCGCTCGCGAAATGCCCATGCGATGCAGTTACACATAGATTTCTTAAGTCATTATAATATTTCTCTTTCTTTCAAAAATAAGAAGTTTCATGGAAACCCTAAATCTTAAATTCCTCAATTCAAACTCCTTTCAACAGAATTATTACGCAACCCTAATCTTGTTTCTTCTCAAGTCAACAATAACATACATTAACAACAATATCAACAAAGCATGATGTAAGCCTAAACTACCCGGACATCGGCAAAATGGTAGCTATGCAAGTACTCTCATTACCTCGTGTGGGCGTAACCCCTACAAATAGGAGTACAATAATTTAGTTAACCTATGGGGTTAATTCCCTCTTACAAAGTTAGAAAGGAGACTCACCTCACTCCGAAGTTCCATAACCGTTATTCCATACCCTTTCGAAATCTCAAATCGATGCATATTGCTCCAAAACTAGCCAATAATTAAACTCATTAATATATGATCAAGTACTCATTATAATCTAATTTATAACAATTCCTAACCCCGATCGAAATGCTGACAAAGTTTCCCTCAGGCCCTCGTGCCCGAATTATGAAATTCTTCGAAAATAAAGTCTACCCATAACTTCACGAACTCTAATATATAATTTACTCACAATTTCGTACCCAAATCAGGATAAAAAAAATCCAAGAATACTCAATTTCTAGGTTTTTCTTCGAACCCCAATTTTCACTAATTTCCCATGATTTTCCATGTCAAAATCTAGTTATAATTCACTAATTAACTTGCAATAAGTGGGAATCACTTACCTTGACATTGGTGATGAAAATGGAGTTCCAAAATCGCTCCTAGGTTGGCTCCCATGGAGGAAATGAGATGAAATGAGCCAAAACCATTTATTTACACTTATACACTGTCCAAACGACTCTTTCTTCACGTTCGGGAGAACCCCATGGCGTTCACAAAGAAGAAAATTCCCAAAAACTATTTTTCAAACTCTTCTCAGACAGCCTCTAGTATATTGGCCATATCTTTCTATAAAAAAATCCAAATCAAAAATAGTTTAATGTTTTGAAATCTAGACACCAAGATATACAAATTTCATATGAAATTTCCCAATTCCTTATAAATTTAGAGATATAAGCTGCCAAAGTCAGCCCTATGCAATACAAAATTCTTCTTCATCTTCCGGACAACCTGTAGTGTAACAGACATAACTTTTGGTACACAGATCCGAATGTTAAATGGTTTACCTTTATGAAAACTAGTCACAAAGGACTACAACTTCTATTTCTGGATAATCTCCAAATTCGTTGTGAATTGTGAGATATAAGCCTCCGAAGTAAGACATACGCAACAAAAATTCTTCTTCTTCGTAAACACGAAGAACAAAATCCCAGAAGCCAAATCCTTCTTCGCGAACGCGAAGAACAACACCAGACACCAACATCTACAGTTCTAATACAGTATGAAATGCCCTAAAATCACCCCAAAACACACCCGAGCCCCCCGGGATCCCATCCAATCAAACAACTCAGTCCCCTAACATAACACGGACCTGTCGAAGCCTCAAATCATGTCAAATAATGCTAAAACCATGAATCGCACTCCAATCCAACTTAATGAACTTTAGAATTTCAAAATTATATATTCGATGTCGAAACCTATGAAATCACGTCCGATTGACCTCATATTTTGCACACAAGTCATATTCGACATTATGGACCTACTCCAACTTTAGAAATTAAAATCCGACCTCGATAATAAAAATTCCACTACCGTTCAAACTTCTCAAAACCTTTAAATTTCTATCTTTAGCCAAATGACTCCAAAATGACTCACGGACCTCCGAATTCACTTTCCATCATGCTCCCAACAACGGAATCACCATATAGAGCTATTCCCAGAATTGGAATCCCAAACGAACATCGATAAAATATATATACACTTCGATCCAAACTTATGAAATTCTTTCAAAAATGCAAACTTCCACAATAGGTGCCGAAATGTTCCCGAGTCTTCCAAAATTCGATCCGAACATATGCCTAAGTCCTGCATCATCATACAAACCTGTTGGAACTTTCGAATCCCGATTCCGAGGTCGTTTAATCAAAAATCCTATCTTAGTTAATTCTTCCAACTTAAAGCTTTCGAAGTGGGAATTCACTTTCCAAATCAACTTCGAACTTCCCGAAATTGAATTCCAACCATGCGTACAAGTCATAATACCTGAAGTGAAGTTGCTCATGGCCTCAGACTCTTGAACAGTGTGCTAGAGCTCAAAATGATCGATCGGGGCATTACATTCTCTCTCATTTAAACATACGTTCATCCTCGAACGTGCTGAGAACTGCATTGAAGTTGTCTGAAATCATTGTTTAACACCTCGTGCACCTACCCGTGCTACCACAACTCAATTACATGAACTCGATCAAATCTGAAGATATTGTCTTTTGTTTAGTCGAATAAGCCTTAGAGCCCAGTTTCAAGATCCACAATTCTCTGCCAGGCCTGTCTCCAACATACGGACACAGTATCAATCACCACGTGATGTACTAGAACATGAATGTATACCTTTGCTGAATTCACACCATGCACCACATCATTCACAAGACCATAATAACACTCTCTGATCATAATAGCTGAAATTCCCCGAATCTAATGCTCACGATACACCCCATGACATATATGAGTGTTGTTCTAACTCTTACAATACTGCCACAACAGAAGAGGTGTGTAGAAATTCATAACCAACTACCGAGTCGACAAATCGTTGAGTTTATACACTAACAAGAACCATTACCTCATTCTAAACCCAATAGTGGTATTTTCTCTTTGATATACTTTGCACAATCCGATTGCACTGACCCTAGATCCAATAATCTCGTCTCACCTAGTACGAACTGCTCAGGTAATAAGCCACCTCTGACATTACCAAAAGTCTCATGTGATGCCACAACGTGCCAACAAGCTACAAACTTGAACGTGATACATAAGAAAAATGAACCTTGGAGGGGACTATTCAACTCACACAACTAATATGAGCTTCTCCTAGAAAATAGGAAACAAAACATAGAAAAGATAAAATATGAAAATTGCATTCAATATTACACTGTTGCGGTGTGCAACCTGATCCGAATAACATACCCGTGGTGGTATGCCACCCGATCCACACATAAAATTCACATAAGAAGATACACACTGAGATAAATTGCTCATTACTACTAAATACCGAATATCGGTCACAAGAATGCTAAGTGCATAATACCATCCCGGGGAGACAGATATCGCCATACGCTACAAAACTCAAGCACAACCGAGATGCGATATATGATATGAATCTCAAGAGCCATCCTGCTTACATAACATCATCTCTACGCGGAACCTCAACATATAAGAAATTTTTCAAGACGTCACACTGGTCACACGTCATAATATAATATTAAATGAAATAGCCGATGACGAGATAACATCCTACATTCGAATATTCCTCCATAAGCAGCGCTACGTTGAACTGAACACATCCGGCCTGATATAGAGCCCATATTCATATTTAAATCCACCACAAAATCTCAAGCCGATTGTGATCGTACCAAACTAGGATAATAGTCTTTCCTGGGTCCATAATAATCCCTTTTTCCATAACTCAGAAGAACAATCCTCATATACGGAACAACCTCCAAAGTCTACAACCCAATAAATCTAGTGCCCTCCAGGAATAAATTCTCACATTAGTAATATTATCACAATCTTCATACTTGCTTTAAATCTTCAATCAATCAAGTGACTACATGTCACACTTATACAATCTTCCTGTGAGATATGCTCCCACGACCTTACGCACAAGATAACGAGTTTGCACAACCATACCACCGGTCATACTAATATTGTAAAGCATATCCAAAATCCATAACCAAGATGCAAAGCCTCCAACATAAAATGCCGATCTCAAGTGACGTTGAAGACAATACCAGCTTACTCCAAACATCCAAATCCCCTTCCTGCTCATCTGAGCTCGTGACATTATCGTCAAACACTGAATCACAGCCTTGATCCTCACTTTCAAATTTCATACCACTCACTGCACCTAACAAGCCAACATGCGATAGTACAAAAATTTCATCATAACTCCTGAACCACTAATATGGTAAACACTTTATCACGTAGAACTTAATTCATTCTGAGAGAACCATAACAACACGCGGGTAACTTCTCATAACCGTAGAACATTCAAATCTTCAAGTAGTGTTCTAAACCATCATAACCCTACCGAGATCCACCTACACATAACATGCCATAATACTTGAATACTTCCAAATAGAATCGATTACGACGGCCATCAAGCCTCGCACGTACCTCCACAAATCACATGCATAACTTAATCATGTTGAAGGAACTGATCACTACCATCCTTATGCCTATTCAACCATGGCTAACCAATCTAACTTCTCCTAGATTATTCTTATCTTTCCTTAGAAATAATAATAGCTCCATTCCTTACATTATGAACCTAACTCCGCACTTATCCCGGGTGACCCCATTCCACGAGACCACATCATCTGCAAACCTATGAACCATTTAATGCCCTACTTGCCCACATATTCGTATCTTCACCTGATACACCCATTCTGACACTTCCTCTATGAATCTGAAGTCATTTTCTCTCATTCCCCCAAATGATAATTTGCAAGTCGAAGATACACATTCCAAGCCTCTTTTCATAATCCACTGCCAAAGCTAGATTCTTAACCAGACTTATGGACTCGAAATCCTTAGGCACCACAATTTAAACTTTGAATCCACTAGGACCGTTATTGAGATCCACCCACTCTGAATTGGTCCCGAATATAATCTATAAGGCCACACGCATTCCTCAAATTCTTTGCTCAAATCACTACTGTTGACCCTCTTTCATAGTCATAATATCCCGCCAATATACCGATAACCAAAAATCTCATAGGTAGACAGCCATGCAACCTAATTGTAGTTGGTGGGACTATCCCTCTTAGCTTGGAGCTACTACTACACAACTCTGGAACCCACCAAGAGTTTTTATTTCTTATTGACATAACATTGCACAATCAATCACCAAATTCCTCGAAATCCTTCCATTAGTATTTCATGAACACCAAGAATCTCTCGCAGCATTCACATGTTCAATTTCTTACTGGATAGCCAGTAAGATTCTTCGCAGAAGCTTCGCTAACCACGCAACCGCTGATATGCTCACAGGAGATAAACCACCCGTGAAAATTACTTGCTGAAATCTTCCAATGTTGCTGCATGGGGTACAATCACTACGACCTCAATAACCAACCTGAGCCCGTGCTCATTCACCAACTGTACTAGTTCGTTCACTTCTTATGGATATCAACCAAATGTGTACAATATCATCCAATTCAAAGTTATATTGCATCCTTCTTTGTATCAAGAAACCTCCTTTCGGTTGCATCCAATCTCCCACCGTATAATAGCCAATATTTCAAATTAAGCCCGCGGACCCAATTATCGACCACTGTGAATCCCAATTCACTTTAAACTCCACCCAAGGCACGTATTTATCCTACCACTAACCCCCGTGCTACTCTGCCACTCTCCCACTTTGGTCAAACTCATTCCTTTAAGTAACTACTCGACTCTTGTTTCCCACACTTGGCCTTCTATTAGTCTAATCACCACAAGACACTTCCCACATGCCCTTCCTCATCCTTCGCTACCCAGTCAAACGCAGGAGGAAACATCCCGTACTACATCTGCAGCACCATTTCAATTCAACAATTCCCAATTTATAATAAGCGCTTCACGTCGCATAAGATTAACTAGGAAGGAAAAAAGGGCATAAGACTCGAAGGAATCAAACCGTATGATGAGGAATCAAGAAGGGGATTTCTCCTAACAGCCTTGTAGCCTCACGAAGATAAGTACAGACGTCTCTGTACCAATCTGCAAGACTCTACTAAACTTGCTCATGAATCATGAGACCTAAGGAAGCTAGTGCTCTGATACCATGTTGTCATGACCCAAATTCCGCTAAGGATCATGATGGCGCCGGACACCACTATCAGGCAAGCCAACACCGTTTAACTAGAAATTTCTTGTTTTAGATATTTCTAAAATCACTTCTTTTATAAATTTAAAAAATAAATAATAAGTTCCACTAAAAAAATAATGATGCCTTTACAAAACTATTGAACAATCCAAAAATCACCTCAGAACCCGGTGTCATAAGTGTATGAGCAATTACTAGGAAATCCAATAAAGTATAATAGCTGTCCGAAATACAAACTTGGACAGAAAGTAAATATAATACACTGAAAGGGACTCTGCTGGCTGTAGGTTGTCATGAGAGATGCTGCTTACCTACGTCTCAATATCATCTGTGCTGCTACACCCATTAGACCACTAGAGGTACATATGCATGTGTGACAAAAATGTACAGCAAGTGTAGCATGAGTACAAAAAACAACTTGTACTCAGTATCTCGCCTAACCTCGAAGAAGTAGGGACGAGACACTTACTAATGGTCTAATAATATAATTACAATAAAGAAGTGAATAAGTACAAAACAGGGCAATTATATGAAATAAACATGTATAAAACACATAGTAACATCCCCTTTCTTCTTTATTTTACTTAAGTTTTTAGCTAGCAAGTTCCCTCCATAACTGGAGCATATAAGATTTCCTTAAAGAAGTTACCACAATTCAAAACAGGGAAGAATCCCGCAGGTTCACTAGCTTTTAGCCAAATGTCACGCACGATTCCATGAGAATAGTATATATATATATAGGCAACATAAAAGTAAAATATGCACTGCCAAGGGTCGAACAAAGCGAACCATAGATGCATCTACTAACCCGCCAAGGTGAACGGCCCGCTCTCATGAGAGCATAGTACATAAATCTTGCTGAGACAAATGGCCCGATGCAGAAGGGTAGTACAAGAAAATGCCCCACTTGCGAATCATACGTGTGGTCAAATATAATTTATGTAATTTCCCCACTTGCGAAATGCCCATGCGACGCGGTTACATATAGATTTCTTAAGTCATTATAATATTTCTCAATTCTTTCGAAAATATGAAGGAGCAAAAAGATAAGCAAATTTTAAAGAAGAAATAGCGAGATATATTATCGACTACACCCAACTAAATGACTAACAGACTATACCGCATCCTCGGAGCAAACAGCTGGGGCATATCAAAGCTCGAAGCACCATTAGCACTAAGGTATAATCATTTCCCTTTTTCATTTACATTATACACTAACCTATGCACATGTATCCGATTGGAAAAGTCAAAGCGATCCCGAGCTTGATGACCTTAGGTTTCAAAGCATGCGTTATACTCTTTTCCTTCAATCGGGTTTTATCCCAAGAAGGGTTTTACTGGTAAGGTTTTTAACGAGGCAACATCCATGTGCTACCTAAGGAAAACTCATCAAGTATTCAAGGCTTCTCTTCAATCAACCTCGAATACTCGGGGGCTTCCCCCCGGGAGGTCGCCTCCTCGATGAAGTCAAGATGTGCCAAAACGGATTTTGATAGGAAACTGATGTATCGGGCTGAACAGTCAAACGAACCATGTGCATATAGAATAACCGAGCCCTTGATAGAAAAAACATGTATACTTGTGCCAAGTAATCAAGAAATATTTGTCCCATAAAAATGCTCTGCGCTTAGAAGAACTCTGCTATGTTTTTAAGAAATGGCTCAGGAGCTAGAAAATTCGCGAACACTCGGAGACTGACGTCGAAAACTCGAAGTCATATGACCTCCAGGCCAAAAACTTTGAACTCGTAATCCCTCAATGAGGCAACTCCAACTTCACACAAAATGGCTCCAGAGCCAAGAAACTCTCAATATCTGGGGGAGTGTCACCGACTGCCACCCTATCAACCTATCATAAACCCGAGGCTATAAGACCCCATGTGGACAACCTCGCGCTTGTCAGACTTTTTTTAAGGTAAAACCAAAATCTTTAAGACCTCAAGCAAGTCATGAACTACACTTGTACCAAGTAACCAAAACTGTAAGACCTCAAGCAAGCATGTAAAAAGTTATAAGAACTTACAAAAAGGCATAATCCCGATCTTAAAGCTAAGGCTATATATTCGAACTTGGAAGAACCCTAAAAAGGCATACCCTCGATGTAGACGCCGATGTTACTTCACTCGGGGACTTAAAGTCTACTGCCAAATTCAAATGACTACAGTCACAATAACGTGACTCGGGGAAGCCCGACCGTCGCTATAATATCACAGTCCTTCAATTACTTTGAAAAAATAACAAAAAGAATCGGTTAATCAGGCTACCCTCGACTTAAGAGAAAGATCTTCGATCATACCAGCCATCGAATGAAACCTCCCAAGGTGCTCATCTATCTCCGCATAAACAGCTCACAATTGAGGTTCTTATTGAACCATTGAAGAGTCGGGCGAACATAAAACTTCAAAAGTCTTTAACGAGGGAAATGTAAAGCCCACACTAAGAGGTCGTACCGACCTAATGTGTAAGAGCCGCTATCACCAGCGTACACTAAGAGGTCATACAAACCAAATGCGTAAGAGCCACTGTCACCAGCCCTTAATAAAGGTCGTACCGACCCAACACGTTAGAGCCTAAGGGCCAACTTAAAATTCAAAACTTAAGGGTAAATAAGCTGGAGTCGAAATATGACTCGAAGATGGAGCCCGAAATAGTTAACTGAATATACCTAAGGGAAAAGATGTGAGAGTCACTATTTCCAACTTAAAATTAAAAAAGTCGTACCAACCTCACGCATAAGGAGCCTACGGGCCAGCCCAACAAGCCTCAAGGACGAATTGTAAACCTGAGGGTTCCTACTCAAAAGCCAAATCGTCTGGCCAACCACCGACGAACGTACAAATTTAAAACGATGAGAGATTTACAAGAAAATAGAAATTCATGAAAGGAGAAAACTGAAAGGTTTCTTTATATATGCATATATGAAACAACGCTAGGCTACATTTACAAATTTTTCTAAGAACACTGTACAAAGAATCAAAAAGAAAAAAGCCTAGTCTATTTTCCCCTCGTGGATCGCTGCCCCATCAACCTCTTCCTCATTATCCTCGGCATCAGACAAAGGGAACTTGGCATCGTATTCATCCACCTTGGTCTGCGCTATCTCTTCCGAGAGATCAAAGCCACTAGCATGAATTTCTTTGAGGGTTTCCCTTCGAGATTTGCACCAAGCATACTTTTATTCTTGCTCTCCCGGTCGAGATCCCCCCTCAGCTCAGATCGAGCATCGGCAACGCCTTTCAAATAGACGGCCACTTTCTTATCAGACTTAGTTCGGATACTTAGGCTTCATCTTAGGAATCCACAACTTCGGCATTTATCTTCATAAGCTAAGACTCGAGCCTGGCAATCATATTCATTCGAACCGAGCTGTTCTTGTGAGCATTTCAGAGATGCACCTCGAGGGCAGAAACCTTGGCTAGAACATTCTTCTTGGTCGCATTATGGGCATCTATCTGAGCTCTTAGCTTGTTACACTCATGCCTGGCCTGGCCAATATCGATCCAAAGGCACTCCAGGTCCTCTATCGTTTTCTACAACTGAACTATCAAAACATTTATCTTAGAGGGTTAAAGAGGAAACATGCACCCCCTCGGAACAAAAGATTACATGTCCCTCGAGGTAGGTTTTGTAGTTCAAACTTCGACTTGCCTCATACCGCAAGTACACCAACTTATCTTCCCTTTTATTGCAAAGAAGCCTGAGGGATTTCTCCCCATCCATGGCTTTCTGCAACCTGGCCTCAGGACGGAGCAACTCATACTTGAGCTTGTCGAAAGCGTATGGAGAAGGAAATCAATGAAAAGATAAAATTACAAAACTAAAAAACCAATATAGTATACCAAAACTAACCACTGAGTAGAGTCGCTAAGCCTCGTCAAAGGTTGATAGCACATCTACTAGCCTAGGCCCATCAGCCCCGGTAGAACCATTCCCGATTGGAACATGGTCGCTCGATACTCCGCTCAATGAAGGAGGCCTATGGCTTCGGACAACCCTCGAAGTACCTTCGATGGGAGAAGAAGACGGCGACGAAGGAGGAACCTTTTCTCTAAAGCCAAGAATCTTGGGTGCTACAGGCTCAGCTGATACATCTTCTATGAGCCTCCGGTCTAGACTTGTCCCACTATGAGAACTTTTGCCCTACAAAGATTCTGTTCGTTTGTTGTTATTCCTCGGTCCTGAAGCTGATAAACTTCTCCCTCTCCGAGAGGGCACGACCTTATCTCCGAAAATTCCCCAATGCCTGCGATGATGGAGTCAGTATACATAGAAAGAAAAGTGCCTTTCAAAAGGAAGCAAATCACATGGCACATACCGTGGTGTTTTACCTCCCACCAACCCTTGGACAAGTCTCACCAGTTGCGCTCATTATAAGTCGATCGAGCCGCCAACTCCCAAGCCCGGTCCATCAGGTCAGGGACCTCGTTTGGCATTCGCAAAATTGCTGCAGAAAGGGAATGAAAAGTACATGTACAGGACCTTCCTCCACCATAAGCAAAATAATGAAAATACAAGTGTACCACTTACGTTTATAATTCCATTCCTCATGAAAAGGCAAGAACACCATAGGGATAGTGTCAATAGTCTGTACTCAGAAGAATCAGCTCATCCATCCTCGATCCCCATCTTCTTCATCATCGATAACGTAAAGCCTAGTAGATCGGAACCGCAACGTTAGAGGGCACCTCCGTGGTGAAAAGGCCGGTATAGCCTGATAATATGACTAAGCGTGAACTTAAGCCCTGCTTCCTCCATAAAGAATCTCATCATCACTACTATCCTCCAAAATGATGGGTGAACCTGTGTCATGGTAGCCCGATACTTCCGACAGAAGTCGAGCACGACCCTATCAAGAGGGCCCAATGTAAAGGGGTACGTGTATACATTAAAAAAACCATCTGCATGATCCATGATGCTCTCTTTCGGGGAAGGTACCTGCAATACTACCTTTTTCCCCATTCACAATCTTTCCTAACTAACTCGAGATGCCCCTCTCTTATTATAGGAATGAACTTTGAAGCATACTCCCAATGGCCTTGAACATTGAGAGGTTTTTCTGCCTAAGGGTCCTCCCTTGAGACAAAATTTATCAAGGTTGGATCACCGGACACCAGCGGTATACCGCTGACCAGGTGGGAACCGGAGGTAGAGCTTTCCTCTCCTTGCTGAACGGATCCTAGCATAGCATCCATAACTATGTTGAAACAATAGAGGGGGAGCGAGAACTTAAGTGAAGGCTTCAAAATTAAAAATGGTAAAATACCTAAAGCAAGGAAAAATAACTTTATGAAGAAGGTGCTCAAATAGCAGAATCCTTAAAAAGGGGAGACAAACCTATATATAGAGCAAGCGTCTCCCTGCCTCGAAGTCCAATTAAATGATGGCTAAGCCATTACCACTTCCAGGGAGGCGTACCTACATGATCATCTCGGCTATTTCATGACTGTGTCATACGATTGACTGTCGTACAATGTTTGAAGGATCAAAGAGCCCCGCGTAAACCTAGACTCAAGATGGTACCTAATCTTGAGGATTTCTGGTACATGGCTATAGGCTCTAAAGATCCATTAATATGAATATAAACCTCGAGATGGTGCCCAATCTCGAGGGTCTCTGTCAAAATGAAGATAGGCTCTAAGGAGCCATCAATCTCACTATAAGCCTCTAGATGGTGCCCAATCTCGAGGGTCTCTGTTAAAATGAAGATAGTCTCTAAGGAGCCATAAATATCACTATAAGACTCGAGATGGTTCCCAATCTCGAGGGTCTCTATCAAAATGAAGATAGGCTCTAAGAAGCCATCAATATCACTATAAGTTTCGAGATGGTGCCCAATCTCGAGGGTCTTTGTCAAAATGAAGATAGGCTCTAAGGGGCCATCAATATGGCTCTAAGCCTCGAGATGGTGCCTGATCTCGAGGATCTCTGTCAAAACAAAAGACAAGCTCTAAGGAGCTATTCACATAAAACTAACCTCAAGGTGGTACATTATCTTGAGGATTTTTGCAAATACGAGTCATTTGCCTGGCTTTTTAGCTCTCGAGTTACCTGGACCCGAGCCAGTTTTCACTCAAGAATTACTGATTAATCCTTAAGGCTATTTACGCCTTCAGATCCAGTTAAAGCGCTCTTGGTTACTTTAGTCCAGGGCTATCCAAGCCCAGGAGGATCCTCATCCGGGGTCTATCTATAATGCCTTAAGGCTATCTTTACTAAGTCCAAATCAAGTTTTTAGGCCACCAGAGCTCGAGCAAACTCTCACTCGGGGACCGTCTGTGAAAGCCTAAGGGCTATTTTTTTCCCTCTGATGCTCAAGCAATTATCACTCGAGGATTGTCAACAAGGTTTTAAAGGGCTAAGTTTTGTTCTAAAAATATGGACCACATTCTAACTCAATTTGAAGTCCCTAGCCTAAGTTTGTATCAAGTCAACACGGACTTAGTCCGAGGAACAAAAAAGGGTCTCAATGAAAATCATGTCAACCAATCAAAAACCGTGGAAATTTCTACGCCCAAGTTCGGTATTCGGGCCAATCATTAAAATCACGTGCTCAGGTTCTTCACAAATGCAAATAAAGGGAAATCAGGCACAAATCTAAGACAGATTGAAGAAACATTTTTGTATTACTAAGCGGTGATTACAAAAGCCCCTGAGGGGTCCTTACACTAGATTACAAATGCCCACGAAGGGTCCTTACAAAGAAAAAGAAAAGCGAAAAAAAGGTCTAATCTACTCTCGTTGGTACATCTTGGGGAGAAGTTTCTGCGAGAACCATACCCTTGGGGACCCCATCTCGACCTTCCAAACGTTGTCTTTGAGAACCTCTTTCGAAGAAGAAAAAGATGAAGAAATGGCTGGGTTAAAAAATTTGTGAATATAGTTCTCGTCAGCACTACTATTGTGAAGCCATTTCTTGAGACGTTGCACCGGCATGGGATACAACAGTTAGTAGATGACACCACCTCACTCCTTGGAAAGCAAAATGAGTGAAGCGCCACACCGGGTGGAAGTTAAGGGGGATGAGCATAAGTTCATGGTCTGCATGTCTTTTAATGCGAAGATAATTTGAGATTCCTCTCTCCTTATTTCGGGCCAACAACAATAACAACAACAAACCAATGCGATACCACTCAGTAGGGGAAAGCTCTGAGGAAGAGCCATGGCATAATGGGCTTTAAACATGAGAAATAGAGTTGGATGAGGACAAAGAGAAGAAATGAGCTAAAGGTTGTTGAAGAACGGCTATATGAAGTTTTCGTTCAGAAAGCTTCCATTTATAGAAAGGTGGCAGCGTAACCGACAACACAATCAATGTCTTTGGGAAACATACCAACCTGCGCAATCAATGCTTTTTGGGAGACGAATTGGCGGCGATATTATCACTTTGAGAAAATAAACTGGCGCTTCATTGAATGCTCCTAAAAAAATGTACCGATGTGATGCCCCAGTTATCACAAAAGCTCACGTCATGAGCATGACATCATCACAAGAGGATCGAGGAGATTGATGTAAAAATTGTTTCTTGTCATTTTAATCTGAGAAATGCGGGGACTATCTGTATAAGGTAAAAATTAGAGGGTCCGATTCTGTGATCGTTAAGGCATTTCGTAAAGACCGCCGCCAGAAGGCTCAAAGTTTTCGGCTCAGGGTTTGACCCCAAGGGTTCCTAACGCTGGACCGCAAGACAGTGCAAATCTATGATTATCGCGAGAAAGCGGGAAGTTCCCAAGGCATATGATCAAAGCTGACAAAACCTGCAAGAGAAGCACTAGTCTGCACCAAACTAGCAAATAGCTGTATCAACTATATTTCTTTGTAATAAATGTGGTTGTACTATATTGGGATCCCCCCTCATATATAAAGGGGACCCTTGTCATTTTGTAAGGAGGGAAATATACAATATACAATATTGAATACAAGAACATTCTTTGCTCTCTAATTAAATACATTCTCTCTTGATTCTATCAGTTATTGCTTACATTTATTGCGTTCTATTAGTTTTTCTTCATTTGTTGCTCAATATTGATCATAAAGAGCTTTCATCAAAGCTCCCTAAGCTATTAGTTCTTTACCAACTGTCCATAGTTTAGTACCCAGCTCGACCTCGAGGCCTCATATAAACAGGCTCGAGAACTCAATTCACAACCACGCAGTTTGCTTAAACATACAGTTTTAGAGTTCTTACCTTATTTTCTAGTCTCACACTTAGCATCTACTGTCTAACAACTAGCATAAAAATAAATCATATATTTTTAGAACCACAAAATCAAACTAATTTTTATTACCATTTTCAAGGTAAACATAATCACCACACGAAGTTTAACATCAAGTATCCAAAGTGCATTATCATAACCACGGAGGGCAAATCATACAATACCACGATCTAGAAAGGACATAGCCAACGCGCAATCAGCAATACCCAAATATTCACACCGCTCAAATCCCGATACAAATCCCAAATAGAACCGCACCATGTGTGTATATAACTAATGAATCACAACTCCTCGTAGCATAGAAGATAAAGTCATAGATCATTTCAGAACACGAATAAGCTCAACATCCAAATACCACATCCCTGAACAATAGCAGTTTAGCGCCAACAAATCTGATCCAGTTCAGAACACACATCCATATTTGTCCTACCGATGAATCCCAAATCAACTCTCGTCACCACCATAGATAAATAACCCTCCAAAGGTCCATAGTGACTGAATCACAACACATACTATCCTCTAAATAACCTTGGCTTCATTTTCATAGTCCACAACCACGAAACAATCTACTCATGAGAACTCGTAATCTCCAAATCCATAGAACACACGAATTACCATATCTGATCTCAACTCCACCTTCTGAATGTATAATACTTCTCCAATACATGATCATCCCAGGAGGAATACTTCTATAATTCTTCTGTGCCACAAAGAAAAATTTGAACATCAGCAGTCGATCAACCAGGAGAGTACTACAATACCAATAAAGCATCCATAATTCAAACACATTGCCCCTTCCAAAATGTATATCCTCAACAAGCCATACCAGATAGTAATATCATTTACCTAGTCGTCTGAAACTGTCCATGCTGCCTAAGAACTCATGACCTTCCCATCACAACTGAACCATGACCGTACACATGAAAATCTAAATCCTACATAACTCACCGCATATACCATCCAATCATATGAAAAATGTGGGAACTTCATAATCCACTCCAAGTCACAAGCAACTACATACTAAATTATCCAAGAACTTTCTATTTGATTTTATCCGAAGAAAATCACTATAAATCACATGCTCCTCACACCAATAGGAAATGTCCTAAACGAACTATGGTAGAAACTATTGAGATATCTTCGAAACCCATTTGCACACAATTAAGCCATCAAAACTAAGTCTCTCTAACTCAACCAAGCCACGTAGGTCACCAAAAACCCAAGAGCATTTCCACGAAACACGTGTAGAAACCCACCACATCATAAGCACCCAAAGAACCGATCATATCTATTACCATGCCAATCTAACCTACTACCAAGTTGTCCTATACCTCCGAATTCCTTCTAAATTACCTTCAAATTGATACTCCTCTTTGCCATAATACCATAATCCTCAATTCAGACTCACTACATGAGACTTCTTACAAATCTAAAGCCATTACCTCCACCTTCCTGACACTGATTAGTAGAATACATTACAATATAGAAATGCCACAAGTTTTGACACCATCAAATGTAAACCTCAGTTTATATCCAAATACATGTCATGAAGATCCTCAATTGTTACATATAAATTTTGAATCCATTAGAACCATTCTCGAGAGTCATCCACTCTACTCAGGTCTCAATTAAGCTGATCAAATGAACTGAAAGACCTATGCCCCATCAGCACACCAACACCTAGGGAAGTCACCCACACTTCTAAGCAGCCAAGTGAATCCCTACTGCATACACGCTACCTCTTTTACAACTCAATCATCTAATGTTTCACATACACTCCCAACGCATAACACAACACGTATCACTAAATTCCTTTACTCGAGTCATCCTCGATCTCAACCTTTTTATGCCATAACTGATTCACTAGTATACCTCAATCTGAAACTAATACAACACACAACCGTGCAATCAACTTATCAATAGTAGCCTCCCCCACTTGGCTCAAGCCATAGATCAAAACACACAATAGCTCACAATGCCCACACTCTATTACTGCCATAAAACCATAGTGAGATTCAACTAAATCCTCCATAAGCTCATGCAACACAAACCATTTAATACCTTAAATCATCTATAAATCTCACATTCACCCTTATAACAATCAAGCCCGCTATCATAAGCGATACAAACTCAAATTGTAACATATATGACTCGCTGGTAAAAGAAAACACACTACAAAACAACATAGGGATTATCCAACCCTCATGACACCCCGTAGCAGATAACTTACCTGCTTTGGCTCAAACTAACATCTCTTTATACCCTTCCACATTCATAAACATTATGCAATCACTTAATCTTCCTAAGTCTGAACTCATATCATGATATAAAAATCTACTCCACTTATTAAATAAACAACATGAAAAGGTTCTTTCAACACATCCATAACTTGAGACTATACGTCAAATCAAGATGGAAATTAAGCACCGAATAGTTCTTTCTACACCTCAAGCAAACCCTTCTCGCTACAATAAAATCATATGAATACATCTCGCACTCACATCATACTAATTTCATATCGATCCAGGCATAAATTCCGCTAATAGGGACACTACCGGTCATATAAATCCAAATGCACGTGCTCACACAACCAACACCCTAGTGCTCAAGCTACAATCAAAACCCGGCCTCAAGTCCTCCAGACTGGCCCCTCATCAACACATAGAAATCACATCTCTCACCTCATCCAAGGATTCATAAGGCATCGATGCAAAACTACTACCGAGCGCTCATGTACGCATACGAATGCATGGAAAAAACTAAAAGGATTACGCTTCAAGCTAAATCAATATCGCACGATAAGGAAAGAAAGATGGGAAGTATATCCTAAATGTCCTGTAGCCTCTCGGAGATTGGTATGGACATCATCATACCGATCCGCAAGACTCTAGACACTTGCTCATGAGTTGTAGAACCTATGAACCTAGAGCTCTAATACCAATCAGTCACTACCCAAAATCCACTAGTCGTGATGAAACCTAACCAAAACCACTAGGTAATCCAACTAATAACAATCTAGTTTCAATAATGCTAATAAGTCAACAAAACAAGATAAATTATTGAGATCTATTGCATTTCCCAAGGACTGGTAGTACAAATCATGAGCTTCTAAGAATGGAATTTACAAAGCTGATATGAAGAAAATACATCTTTTATTTGAAAAGTACATAAATAGAGTTTATAATTCTAAGGCTACCATGAATGAGAGGCAGCTACAACAGGGACACAGGTACGCCTTCAAGTCCAGCAACCATTGAACGCAACAACATCAACATCTGAGATCTGCACGCAATGTGCAGGAAGTGCAACATGAGTACAATCAAACCCATGTACTAAAAAAGTAACAAACCTAACCTCAGGTTGAAAGCTATGGCGAGCTGGAACATAGGTCGGGTCCGACATAAATAACAAATAGTTGTTCATACAATGTAGAGCACATACCAAGGAAAACGATCTTAGAGATAAAAATGTTTAGCTTTTGCTCAATTTCCCGAAAATAGTTCTGCTTTCTAGAATATCAGCAAAATCCAAATCATTTATCGAAATCATCAAAAAATTTTAAGGTAGTTTGAAAACTATAATTTAAAAAAAAAAAATCCTTTTCACAATAAATAAGATGTTTCATTTTCTTTACAGATAACAAGTGTGAAATACCTCTATATGCCAAATATTAATGTGTGTAAAAGTCATGAATGACGTGATACCGTACATCATGAGGAAAAATGCATCTCTATGCCTGTATGTCCTGTATGCATGCCAATGCCATGTATCTCAGAGATAAATCATGTACTAACACTCTCAGAGCACTCAATATCACTATTTCACACTTTCCACTCATCATGCTCAACCACTCGGTACTGTATATGGCCCATTTGACTAGAGGAAGATCCATCTCGAAATATGTATATGGCCCATTTGACTAGAGGAAGATCCATCTCGAAATATATAGATCATTAGCCGCCAGTCACTCAGTACAGAGGCAGGCCAATTCGGCGCGATGGATAAAATCCATCTCCAAGTATATAAATGCTTCGGACAAGATCCATGTCTAGGGAAGATCCATCCCTCAATATAATATCATCCACACTCACTGGGGGTGTGTTACAGACTCCGAAGGGGCTCCTTCAGCCCAAGCACTATGATAAGCCAGTCAGGCATAAATCAATAAAACATGTTGCGGCGTGCAGCCTGATCCAATAAGTGTCACTCATAATTAGGCTCTCAGCCTCACTGAGTCATCAATCTCTCCAGTCTTACCTACGGGCTCACAATGTTATAAAGACTATCCCAGAATAATGATATAATGTGCCAATGAATCATAATTGAGAATGAGATATGATATAAATGCATGAATATGATTGAGTACAAAATATAAATTAAATCAATGAGATGACAGCTAGAAACGACCACTATGGGTCCCAATAATATCAGCATAAGTCTAAACATAATATCTAGCATGATGTGCAGCTCATTTACTTTATCACATGGTGAAAATACATATATCAACAAAAATAGGGCCACTATTCAGTGCCTTGGGAACAACAAAGTCATAATTTACAGGGTGCACGCCCACACGCACGTCACCTAGCATGTGCTCCACCTCAACACCAATTACATATCACGTAATTTGGGGTTTTATACCCTCAACACTAAGTTAAGAAGAGGTATTTCACTTAATCAAGCAAATTCTGAATGCGAGCAAGCCAAATGATGCTCCAAGAACGCCATAACGCGAGTAGTGACCTTCGAACGGCAAATAACTAGCCAAAATAACTCAAATACATCAGATGAAGCCCAATCAAACAATTATAAACGATAAAGATCGAATCCCAATTCAAATCCCAAATCCGGTCAAAAATCACACCTGGGCCCATACCTCAAAACTCGACAAAACTAACAAAATCCGATAACCTAATCAATTACGTGTATAATTATATTAGTTTCACTCAAATCTAACTCCATATCAGTGTTCAAAACTCAAAAGTTTATATTATAAAACTTTAGGCCTAAACCCCCAATTTCCTCTTTAAAATTCCTCAACAAATTGCAAAAATCGAAGATAGATTCGAGGAATATAACCAAACTGAGTAAAGAACACTTACCCCAATTCATATGGTGAAAATTGCTCAAGAATCGCCACAATCCAAGCTCTATAGCTCCAAAAATACAAAAATGGTCAAAACCCTCAAAATAGAGTACTTAATAGTCTGCCCAAACCTCTTCTTTCACGAATGCAGAATAACCATCGCGTTCGTGATGAACAAAAATATCAGCTCCCAAATACGTTCTACGCGTTCGCAGTACAAGCCTCGTGAACACAATACACACTAGAGACACCACTATGTGAACATGGCACAAGCCTCGCGAACGCGATGAAGAAAGGTCCCCCTCCTCTAGCTCCTAGCTCAACTTCACGCAAACGCGGTCTTTCATATGCATAGATGAAGAACACAACATCAACCTTTCACGAATGCGACCAAAAAAGCGCGAACGTGAAGAAAAACCTCTACACTTTCCAAATTACCCTTCGCGAATGTGATGCTCCATTTACGATCGCGAAGCACATTTGAAACACCAGAAAACCAGCAAAACACAGCAATGCAAAATGAAGGAAAAATAGCCCGAAATCAATACGAAACACGCCCGAGCCCCTCGGGACCATGCCCAAACAAGCCAACAAGTCCAATAACATAACATAGACCTATTCAAGTCCTCAAATCACAAATAACAACATCGAAACGACGAATCACACCTCATTTCAAAATCATTGAACTTTGAAACTTCAACTTCCACAACTGATGCTGAAACATATCAAATCATGTCCGATTGACTTCAAATTTTGCACACAAGTCACATTTGACATTACGAACCTGCTCCATGTTCCGGAGTTGGAATTTGACCCCGATATTAAAATGTCCACTCCCGATCAAACTTTCCAACATTCTAACATTCCGAACGCGCTCCTTAGATCAAAATCACCCAGCATAGCTAACGAAACCAACAAAAATCCAATCCAAGGTCAAATTCTAAAAAGTCAAACTTGGTCAAATTTTTTAATTTTTAATGCTTCAAGCAGTGAATCATTCTTCCAAATCCATTTTGAATAACCTGAAAACCAAAACCGATGATTCATATAAGTCATAATACATCACACGGAGCTACTCATGCCATCAAACAACGGAGCAAAGTGCACTTGCTCAAAACGATCGGTCGGGTCATTAAATATAGTATAGTGTATAGCATATAAGCTATCTTGATATATATATATATATATATATATATATATATATATATATATATATATATATATATATATATATATATATAAATAATTGATTTAACATCCTAAATTTTAATATTCAATATTTATGTTACAACCCATATCCACATGTGTTAGTTCATGCCATATATTAGTTAACATAAATCCAAGAAGGAATTATCTTTGAGATGATAAGAAGTTAATG
>MU746841.1:39941-178873 GCA_026770625.1 Nicotiana glauca
AAACAATTTAAGAGAAAATCAAAAATAGCATTTCTTAGTGTTTTAATTGGAAATTGTTATTAAATAAATTTTAGAATTTAATTAGTTTTAGTTAGTTTAACAATTTAATAAAATCAGAAAAAGATATAAAATTGGAAAAGGAAAATAAAAATACAAAATACAAAATGAAAAATGTAATACAAAATACAAAGAATTAAATAAAGAATAAAAGAAAAAATGGATTTGGGCTAGTAATGAATCCAAGTCACCCCAGCCCAAATAATAATACCCAGTCCAAGCCCAAATACCCCTTACCCGTCTGCCCATGTAACCCAAACGACCCCGTTTTGGGGGCAATTCAATCTGAGCCATTAAAATAAATTGATCTAGCGGTCGCAGTGGCTTCATCCCTTTTTAAACAAAACGACGACGTTTATGACCTTCAATCACAGCCTTTGATCAGTTTAATCCAACGGACAAGGTGGATTTTACATTAAAATAAAACGGCACCGTTCAGTACCCAGGAGATCTTAGCCGTTCGTTATCATTCATCCAACGGCTCCGATTTATCGAGGTTCTTTTAATATAACAAAAACCAAAATTAAACCCTAATAATTTCATTCTCTTTTTCTTCATTTCATCTCAGCCGCCTCTATCTTCTCTCACCGATCCCGCCGAAACCCTATCGGCGGGAGACGACACCTTTACCAATCGACCTCTAAAAAACATCCCAGAACAGTCTTAAACCCCTGATCGCACCCCTCTACTTCTTTTTCCTCGAATCCCTTCCCTTCTGTTTGAATATCTAAAAAGGTGTCGCCGGAAGCCTAACTCCGGCGAACACGAGTTCATCCAAATCAGCCCAAAATCACACCAAACCCTCTCCTGCTATCCTCTATCTATTTTCGAAAATCTTAAGCCTTAAAAGTCACTGGAGCGGCTCGAATCAAAGCCTGAAGTTTTTCCGATGAACAAATTTAAGAAAGCTGATGCCAAACATCACCAGATTCTTGGAGATGTTAACAACTAAAAAAAAGAGAAAAGACTGTCCGATAAAAATTAAAGCTAAGTTTTTCTTTCTCTTCTGTTTCTTTGGTTTTTATTTTCGTGCGTGTGATTGTATATGTGTTTTCAATTATTTTCCATTTATTTCTGTTTTTGATAAGGTTTACTGATTTTTGTTAAAAAGAAAATAGTATCTTTTAAATTCTAAAAAATAATAATTAGATATTAGGTTTAATAAATAGATTCTGATTTGATTAGTATAATTAGAATGATTTTATTTGTTTGTTTCATATGTTTCTGAAATTGGTCGATTTTGCTAATTGTTAGAGTTTATTTTGATATTAGTTAATTCTGATGTTTAGTTTGAATATCTGTTAGTATATTTTTGGGATTAATTAGTAGATTGGTTATAGCTATTTGAATTTCGATTAATAATTAGTTAATGATTGGTTAATTCTGATTAATTCTAATAATTAGATAGTTAATGGTAAAATTTAAATAGTTAAATAATTCAGAGGATAAAAGGGTAAAAGGGTAGTAGGGCATTTAGTACATCTGATCTAGATTCAGGGGTAGTTTGGGTACATAAAATAGGATAATGGTAATAAACCTAAGGAAGTAGGGGTAATTTGGGAATCCTAAAAGGGCAAATAGGTAGATTTCTAAGTGAAGTAGGGGCATATGGGAAATTATACTAAGATAGAAGGTTCTAGATGGGGTAATTAGTGTGATTTTTCACAAATAAAGGTAGTTAATTGAAATATAAAATAAAGAATATGTGTAAAACTGAAACAAAAAGGGACTAAATCATAAATTCTGAAAATATGAATTTCCCTCCATTTTCAAATCTATAAATAGGCATCTATGTGCCTCATTTTACAAGTTTGGGCAATCTAAAAATATCCCTTAGATAGTATACCATTTCTCCTTTCCAATTTCGAAATTCATCTCTTCAAAAATACAAAAACATTAGAAATTATCAGAAAACCCTTAGAATATCACTGTTTCATTGATTCTAGTTCAATTTGAGAATTATATCTCGATTCTGCTTGGTTTTGGTGATCGAAGAGCTGTGAATTCATTTTGAATTGGTCAATTGTTTGTTCTGCTGGTTTATATCATTGCTGTTGGCTTAAATCTGGTGTTGAGAAGCTGTGTTTCGATTTAATTTCCTGTTTCTGTTACTGTTGTTGTAGATGATACCTCATCTTCATTGTAATTTCAAAATCCAGGTACATATTCGAATGCTCTTTGGTGTAACCTTTAGCTTGAGATGAATTGAAGCTACATTTTAACAATTCTGTTCGTATTGCGATATGCCTGAATTGTTAGATTGAATTGAATCACTACGTAATAGTATTTGATCATAAATCTAGTTTGTAGTTAAATTCTGAATTAGATGTAGATTTGAACTGTATAAACAATACTCTACTCGATTTATTCGTTTTAGCAGTTGTAAAAATGATTTGATGTTGTAGCGATTGTCCTAGAATATTAAACTTCTAGATCACCAGTTGAATATTAATAAGGATGGTTTGAATTAGTAGATAATTGATTAATTTGTGATTGAACCAAAGGCATTATCCAACTCTTATGTGATATTGTGGAAAGAGTATAATTAATAAATGTTCTTAATAGGTTAGTTTATAAGTTTCTGTTACTGATTCATCATTAGTAATACATTAGTAAAATAAATGAATAAAAGTTAGAGAAAATAGGCTAAAAGGTAATGTGAATTCAAGGTATTTAGTTAAATATTTAAAGTTTGATCTTAGATTGATTGGCTAGTAATGAATTTTGCGCGTTTAAGAAAGTTTGGCAATCTATGTATTAGTAGTAGTACTAACGTCGGGTTTTACTTTTAAAAAAAATGAATTAGAAATAGGCTATGTCTTCCAAAAGCACTTGAATTGATTTCCAAGAGATATGATTTGGGATATAAACATATAGAATCACTAGCTTTAGCAGGCATTTAATAAGTTGCACAATAATGGGTATAGAATTAGCTATTTGAATACTAACAAATTGAATTTGTTGTGAATTAAAACCAGCATATTAAAACTTGAATAAGGTTTGTATTAGATATGGACTCATCAAGAGTCCAAATGTATTCTTCTTTCATGTGGGCCAAATCTTTTGAGGCCCATAAGCATTATGAATTATTTTATGTTGAAATAAGTACTTAGAAATATGAAAATTAAGCCATAAATATGAAATTAGATTCTTAATTAGGTAGCGGGCTCAAGCTAAAAGGTATTCCCTTTTGTTTGAGTTCGGACTTGAATTGGGAGTTCGAATTTATATTTATGGATTAATTGACCTTTAGAGACAAAATAAAAGTAGAAAACTTAGATACTTTAGCTTTGCCTTAATAAAATAAAAATGGGACGAGCCTCGCCAAATCAAATACACAATTGCGGGGCCCTCATTAATTACTTACTAAAATATTTAATATTCGGGATAGGCCGTTTAGCAAATTTCACGGCCTTCCCAAAAGATAATAATACGTTAGCCGCTTTAGGTGCGATTTTAAAAAAATCTTACTTTCCTAATATGGGTGTGTATTTCATGCAACCCAAATCCAAATCCGAAAACGCTGAATAAGAATGTGTCGAAGATTCGGGTGCATTTCATGTGACGTGATCCGAAAACATGTTATTAAACGACGTTCACTTCCTTAAATAAATAATTTGACAAAAAGCGGTAATTAATTCTAAATTGCACAAATAGGATAACATGTATTAAAATCAAATATTTTAGCCAAATATAACAGTTGAGCGACCGTGCTAGAACTACGGAACTCGGGAGTGCCTAACACCTTCTCTCGGGTTAATAGAATTTCTTATCCGGATTTCTGGTTCGCGACTGTAATACAGAGTCAAACCTTTTCCTCGATTTGGGATTCAAACCGGTGACTTGGGACACCATAAATTTCTAACGTGGCGACTCTGAATATTTTAATAAATAACGAATCCCGTTTCTATTATCCTTTAAGTGAAAAAACTCCTTTCTTACTATATCCCTTCCCGAGGTGTAGTAAAAAGCCGATAAAAGCTTTTTCGGAAAAAAGGAGGTGTGACACATGCCATCATATTTTATTGTTTGTTTTCCATGATCCATGTCTATCATTTATATTGCTCTCGTCAGCCCTAAAAGATAATAAAGAAGGTTAGATAAAATGTACGTTGGTGCTCGGCAAGTATGGTCGGGTGCTAGTCATGGTCCTCCAATTTGGGTCGTGATAATTTAATATTGAATATAGCTTATATATATATGTATATACATATATATAAGCTATATTCGATATTAGCTATTGAATATTAAAATTTAGCGCGTTAAATCAATTATATATTATGTACATCTATCTATACTCATACACATATAGGATATAGTGTTCATATAAAAGTAATTTAAAAAAACATACACACACACAAAAGTATCTCTTTTAACCTCGAAGAAGTAGTAACGTGAGATCGACTCCGACACTTACTATGGCCAACTATATAATGATATAAATTTCCACTTCTTAAATCATAATATATGTAGATAACAACAAGCTCAACAAGAATAATAACTGAAAAAACCCTTCCATCATATTTAAGAAGTCACGGCACTTTCTTTATTTAAAACAAGTGACCTTTCAAGCAAAAAATCGTACGAAATATAAAGAGTTCCAATTCTATTAACAAACATAGATACCACCGTGGACGTTCGGCCCGATCAAACATAAAAGTAAATTGTGCAACTACGAGGGTCGAACGGTGCGAACCATAGAGGCATCTATTCTCCGCTCGCGAATCATATATGCGATGCAGTCAAAACATAACCCCGCTCGCGAATCATACATGTGATGCGGTCAAACATAATTTTATAATTTAAATCATAACCCTTTTTTGATTCTTTTTAAAATGAACACAATCCAACTTGAAGCCTTTAAATTCTTCGAATTCCTCAACTTAATTCCTTTTGTTACAATTAGCACATATAATCAAATAATGTTTTCCACAAAGCATGGCGTAAACCTAAAGCTACTCGGTCATAACAGGAATAGTAGCTACATACGAACTCTCATCACTTCGTGCGTGCGTAGCCCCTACAAATAATCACATATTAATTAAGTTCACCTATGGGGGAAGTTTCTGGTTACAAGGTTAGAAAAGAAACTTACCTTATTTCAAATCCTACTTCCAAACTCAAGAATGCGCTAAAACCCTCAAATCGGAGCCTAACAATCCAAAACTATTTAAATAGCATAAAAACCAATCATTTTAGGTTCAAAAGTTCATATTCTAACTATTAAAGTGATTACCCAACCCCAAAGGCAATATTCCTAATATTCACCCCCGGGCCCACTTGCCTGGATTCCAAAATTTTTTGAAGGAAGTTGTCATCCATAACTAAAGGAACATAAATATATGATTATCACTAAGTTTCGTGGCAAATTCTATGGAAGAAAATCTCATTCCTGTCAAACCCTAGGTTTTTCATCTAACCCATGATTTCTACCAATTTTCATGGTAGAATCTACCCAAAACATATGTATTGAACTCACAATAGGTAGATATTACTCAAATCCAAAATCTAGGTGGAAATCCCTCTCAAAATGCTCCAATAATCGTCTAAAGAATGAGGGAAAATGAGCAAAAATGGCTTGAGTCTCGTATTAAGCGAACTCACTACCCCAACGATTTTTGCATCTGCAGTCTCGCTTCTGCAGACAAGGGTCCGCTTATACAGAGTTGGGCTGCGCTGGGTTGGTTAGGGCCGCACCTGCGGACGAATGATCACTTTTGTTGTCCTCTTCGGTAGAAAAGGAGCCGCATCTGCAGTGTGATAACCTAAAAGGTCATCTTATGATTTAAAACTAAATTTTGCATTTGAGGTCTTAAAAACCTCACTTTATCCCTCCTTGTTTTGTTGCACAGTCCGGTCGTTACTCCAGAAAGTTTTTATGTTAAAAGTTGATGAAAATAATAATTTTTGCTTTTGAAAGTTGATTTAGTTGACTTAAGTTAGCGTATTGGGTAAACGAATTTGGACTCGTATTTTGACAATCCCGATAGGTCTGTATCAAAATATGGGACCGGGGCGTATGCTCGGAATCGTATTCGGAGGTCCCTAGCCCGAGTTATGAAATTTTGCTCAAAATTGTAAGTCTGAAAATTTAATGGTTTTTAAGAGATTTTTAATGCTTGATCTTATTGGTATCAGGTCCGTATTTTGGTTCTGGAGCCCAGTATAGGTTCAAAATAATATTTAAGTCATGTTTGTGAAATTTGGTAAGAAATGGAGTTATTTCGACGTGATTCAGGTATCCGGTTTGTGAAATTAGGAATTCTAGAGTGTTCATGGGAAATTTATGTGATTTGGTGCTAAATTCATAGTCATAGGTGTTATTTCGAAAATTTGACCGTGTGACCAAGTTTGTATGATGTATTAAGACTTGTGTGCATGTTTGGTTTAGAGCACCGAGGGCTCAGGTGACTTTTGGATAGGCTATTAAGTGGTTTGAACTTGGAAAGATTTGTTGGTATATCTTATCTTTTTGCAGGCCTCTGATCTTGCGTTTGTGATATCGGGCGTAAAAATTCTGCACCCTGCAGGTTCTGCATTTGCAAGCTCCTCATATCTAATGCGAAGAGAAGTTGCGCCATACGGTCTTCGAAGTTGCTAAGAATGTTTCGTATTTGCGAAGTAAAGCTGGTAGGGGCAGTAATCACAAATGCGATCAATTTGTCGCATTTGCGGAGGTTCATGTTCGCAATTGGGAAATTATCTTCATAATTGTGAAGGAAGCAGAGATGTTAAGGACCTCACATTTTCGATGGTCCCTTCGCAATTGCGAAGCTCAGGCCGTGAATGCGATATCTGTATTTGTGTAAAAGGGACTTAGATGGGATTCTTGATTCATTTCCAGTATTTTCAAAACCTAAACCAGAAGAGGCGATTTTCCAAAGATCATTTCTTCTCCAAATCATAGGTAAGTGATTCTTAACTTGTTTCTTTCAATCATTCACTTCATTTTATAATATTTTAACCTAGAATCTTAGATTTTCATGGTGGAATTGGGGATTTTTAGGTATAGACTAAGGATTTCAAAATTTTGGGATTTAGACCTAAAATTGAGGTCAGATTCCAAAATTAATTATATATCCGGGCTCGAAGGTGAATGGTAAATCGGGTTTGGTCTGAGTTTTGGGTTTGGACCAACATGGTCTTGGGTTTTGACTTTTTAAAAAATGGCCCAAATTAAATTTCTTGCAATCATGGGTAGTTCCTGAGGCTTAAATTGAATTGTTTGGTTGGTAATTTACTAGATTCTATTTGTCTGGAGTATTATGTGAAAGGTAAAACGGTGATTGAGCTTTGAGTTGGTCGTTAGAGCGAGGTAAGTGTTGTCTAACCTTATCATGAGGGATTAGGTATTGCTACCTATTTGCTATGTGTTTAGTTGTTGAGTACAACGTATAGGTGAGGTGACGAGTACCTATGCGTTGTTATCGAGTCATATCATCAGACTGAGTCTTTTCCTTGTGATAGTTGTATTCTTTTCATATTGTTCATGCCTAAACTTGTTATTCTGTATGTTGAGAAAATCTTATCATATTTTACGGAATTTGATATTGACTGAGTATTAACTAATAGTTGAGGTTAACATTGTGGAACCAAATGTTGAAGTGAGGCTTGTAATTGATAATCCATCTCCCTCTTGCAATTATTCTTTGTTTTAATGAGAAAGAATGTAAAGAACGAAAGGTGATGTCGTGCCATTTTATATTAATTATTATGTGAGGAAGAGAGTAAAGCACGAACAGTGATGCCATGCTATTTTATATTCATTATCATGTGAGAAAGAGTGTAAAGTACGAAGGGTGATTCCATGCCATTCCATATTCGTTATCATGTGAGAAAGAGTGTAAAGCATGAAGGGTGATGCCTACCTATTCTATATTCATTACCATCGTTTCTTTCATTTATTATGGCGAGGATGAGAGTAAAAGAGTGAAGGGTGATGTTGTGCACTTGTTTCTGCTACGTTCCATATTCCCATTGGTGCAAAGCATGTTGGTTGTTGTGTTTCTTTACTCTTACTATTTTCATGATCTTGTACTCCCCTTAGCATATTTTCCCCTCTCCTATTATTATACTTTAGCTTCTATTAGTTGTTATTACTCGTATATTTTTTAACTCCACAGGTTTATGTTGTTGTCTTGTTAGCCTCGTCACTATTTCACCGAGGTTAGACTCGACACTTACCAGCACATAGGGTCAGTTGTACTGATATTGAACTTTGCTCTTTTTGTGTAGATTTTTGTACTGAACCGAGTTGACCCTGAATCTAGCTGCTGGCTTAATATGTTAGAGACCCAAGGTAACCCTGTTAGCATTCGCAGGCCCTAGCGTCCCATTCTATGCCTTTCCCTTACTGTTCCATTTGTATAAAAAATAGTTGTATTTTATTCAGACACCTTACTTATAGTTAAATCTTAGTAGTTCAAGGATTGTGACACCAGATTTTGGGTTGTTGTGTACAAGTATTAATTGGGTTATTACAAAATTCTCCGCACTTCTCTAGTTTGATATGGTTTAAATGTTGTTATTTATCGGATATTTAAGAGTTGGCATATTAATACCTAATTTTTGGATTGCCGAGCAACTAAAAGTTTAGGTGTCATCACAGTCCCGATGGTGGGAAATTCGGGTCGTGACAAATTGGTATCAGAGATCTAGGCTGCCTAGGTCCCGTAATTCACGAACATGCTTAGTAGAGTCTTGGGGATCGGTACAGAGACATCTGTACTTATCTGCCAAAGGCTATAGAGTTTAGGGACAAGTTCATTTCTATTCTTCTTAGTCGTACGAAATCTTCTTCTCTCAATACTAATCAAACTTTTTTACTCTTGTTTTATTGCAGATGGAGAGAACACGTACCGCTTCTTCGGCTGAGCAGTAGCCACAACCCCTAGTGGCAGCTCCTACTTGGAGTAGAGGTCGAGGCCTAGGAGGTGCTAGAGGCCAAGGTAGGCGCAGGGCTTAGCCTAGAGCTCGAGCAGTAGCACCAGCAGCGGAGCCTCAGGTAGATTTTGATAAGGAGGATCCAGCGCAGACCATTCTAGTAGGACCAGCTCAGGTCCTAGAGGGGTTCATTGTCACCCATGTACTTCAAGATGCTTTTGTCTATTTAGTTGGCCTCATGGAGAGTGTAGCAAAGACCGGCAGATTCCCTGTAGCACCAGTCGTCTCTCGGGCTGGGGGAGGAGTTCAGATTCTCGCTACTCACACTCCGAAGAAGATGGCTCCCCTGTTTCAGACTCTAGCAGCTTAGCCAATTGGGGCAGTTCCGTTGGGTGTTACAACATAGACCGGTGACGGATCAGCTATGTCTTCTGAGGCTTTGTTGATATTGGACAAGTTCACCAAGCTCTTTCTAGTTTATTGTAGTGGGGGAGCTTTTGAGGACCCACATGATTATCTTCATCGCTACTATGAGGTGCTACGGAACATGGGGATAATGGAGACGATTGGGTTGACTTTATTGTGTTCCAGATGATAGGGTCCACCTAGAGATGGTGGAATGACTTTGTGTTGACTAAACCAGATGGGTTACCTGCTTTGACTTGGGACAAGTTCTCATAGATATTTCTTGAGAAGTTCCTTCCTACTACACTGAGAGAAGACTATCGCTTGCGGTCCGAGCGTCTTCAATAGAGTAGTATGACCGTCACTCAGTATGAGACTCGATTTTTTTATTTGGATCATCATGATCTTCTTATGCTTCCCACCGAGAGAGAGAGAGTGGGTGAAGATGTTTAATGAAGGACTTTCTCAGCTTATCAGATTGAATATGGCTAAGGAGACTGGGAGTGAGATTTCTTTCCAGGATGCAGCCAATATTGACAGGTGAGTTGAAATAGTTCTAGCTCAGGGGAGTGATCAGGGATCTGACAAGAGACCTCATCATTCTGGTGGATTCAGTGGTGCCTCGTTCGGAGGCAGGGGTACTTTTGGGAGAGGCCATCCTCCAATGCCATTTCATTAAGAACTATAGGCTTCTCACGGTGCTCTAGGTAGTTGTGGCCCTCATATGCAGTATTTCGATCAGCTAGCATATAGTGCACCACCAGCTCCTAATAGAGCACCTCTACTCCAAAGTTCTTAGGGTTGTTACTTAGTCCGTCAGAGTCAGTTTCAAGGTCAGTAGTCTCAGCAGTCGAAGACTTGTTATACTTATAGTGGTCCGAGGCACATTGCCAAGTATTGTCCTCGAGCATCAAGCAATTCTCTGTATCAGGGTTCTCATGCCATGGTTCCAACAATAGGTGCTTCACCGCCTGCTTAGCAAGCTAGAGGTAGGTGTCAGATAGATAGAGGTGGCAGTCGAGGCATTAGAGGTAGAGGTCAGGCTGCTAGTGGTGGAGGCCAGCCAGACAGGCCCATCCTCGAGATGTAGTTCAGAGTGGTGCGGCCCAACCCCGATGCTATTCTTTTTCAACAAGCCCTGAGGCTGAGTCATCGGATACGGTTATCATAGGTACGATTTCAATTTGTAATAGAGATGCCTCAATGGGTTCTACTTATTCATATGTGTCATCCTATTTTTCTTCACATTTGGTTGTAATGTGATTCTTTGAGTGACCCTATGTATGTGTCTACTCTATAGGAGATGCTATCATTGTAGAACGTATTTATTGTTTGTGTCTGGTTACAATTGGGAGTCTTGAGACTCGTGTAGATCTCCTACTTCTCGATATGGTTGATTTTGACGTTATTATGGGGATGGATTGGCTATCACCTTATCATGCTATATTAGACTATCACGCCAAGATAATGAATTTAGCCTTGCTAGGGTTTCCTTGATTATAGAAGAGAGGGACTCCAGGACATTCTACCAGTAGGGTTTCTTTTATGTGAAGGCTCGACATATAGTCGATAAAAGGTATCTAGCTTATTTGGCTTATGTCCACAATTCTAGTGCGGAGGTTCCTTCCATGGATCAGTAACGGCCGTTCGTGAGTTTCGAGAGACATTCTTGTAGATTTACTGGGAATGCCACCAGACAGGGATATTGACTTCTGCATTTATTTGGCTACGAGCACTCAACCCATTTCTATTTTCCCGTACCATATCGCCCCACAAGAGTTTAAATAATTAAAGGAGCAATTGCAAGACTTGCTTTATAAGGGCTTTATTAGACCTAGTGTCTCGCCCTAGGGTGTGCCCGTATTGTTTGTGAAGAAGAAAGATGGATTGATGAGGACGTGCATAGATTATTGGCAGTTAAACAAAGTCACCATTAAGAACAAATATCCATTGCCAATGATTAATGTCTTATTTGATCAGCTTCAGGGTGCTAAGGAATTTTTGAAGATTGATTTAAGGTCTACCATCAGTTGAGAATAAGGAATCTAATGTCCCTATCATAGCTCTTCAAACTTGGTATGGGCATTATGAGTTTCTAATGATGTCATTTGGGCTGACAAATGCCCCAGCAACATTTATGGATTTGATGAACTTGGTACTCAAGGCCTATCTAGATTCCCTTGTTATCATTTTTATTAATGATATCTTGATCTACTCATGCTGTTGAGAGGAGCATGAGCAACATCTTCGGACCATTCTTCGGACTGTGAGAGAGCCAGTTATATGCTATGTTTTCAAAATGCAAGTTTTTCTTGAGTTCAGTGGCTTTCTTGGGTCATGTTGTATCAGAAGAGGATATTCAGATGGATCCTAAGAAGATTGAGGCAGTCGAGAATTATCCTAGACCCACATCAGCTACAGATATCTAGGGTTTTATAGGATTGTCCGGTTATTATTGTTGGTTTGTAGAGGGGTTCTCATCTATAGTAGCCCTGATGACCAGGTTGACCCAAAAGGGTGCCCTATTTAGATGGTCGGACTAGTGTGAAGCAAGCTTTCAGAAGCTCAAGACTACTTTGAATACAACAGTAGTGTTTGTATTGCCTACAAGTTCAAGGCCTTGTATAATATATTATAAAGCATCTCGTATTAGACTTGGTGAGGTATTGTTACAGGGTGGCAAGGTAATTGCGTATGCTTTACGATAGCTGAAGGTTCACGAGAAGAACTACCATATTCATGAATTAGCATTGGCAGCCATTTTTCGCGTGCTGAAGATTTGGAGGCACTGTATTTACGGTTTGCCGTGTGAGGTATTCATGGATCGCCAAAGTTCGCATTACCTGTTCAAGCAGAAGAAGCTCAATTTGAGGCAGAGAAAGTGGTTGGAGCTGTTGAAAGACTATGATATCACCATCTAGTATCATCTCAGGAAGGCCAATGTAGTGGCCGATGCTTTGAGTAGGAAGTCCGCTAATATGGGCAGCCTAGCGTTCATTCCAGTTGGTGAGACACTATTTGCATTAGATGTTAAGGCTTTGGCCAATCAGTTCCTAAGGTTGGATGTTTTTGAGCCCAGTCATTTGTTACCTTGTAAGGTTGTTGGGTCTTTATAGTTTGAGCGTATCAGGGAGCGTTAGTATAATGACCCTCATTTGCTTGTCCTTAGGGATACAGTTCGGCACGGGGATTCAAAGCATGTTAGGGTTGGAAATGATGTAATTTTGAGGATGCATGGTCGGGTTTATGTGCCTCATATGGATGGGCTTCATTTGTTGATTCTAGAGGAGGCCTGTAGTTCTCGGTATTGTACTTATTCGGGCACCGCTAAGATGCATCAGGATTTGTGGCAGCATTATTGGTGGAAGAGGATGAAGAAGGATTTAGTTGCATATTTAGCTTGATGCCTAAATTGTTAGCAAGTAAAGTACGAGCATTAGAGACCTAGTGGTTTGCTTCAGAAGATAGAGATTCTTGAGTGTAAGTGGGGGCATATCACTATGGATTTCATTGTCGGACCCCCATAGATTTAGAGGAAAGTTCGATGATGTTTGGGTTATTGTGGATAGACTGACCAAGTTATCACATTTCATTCCTGTGGCAGTTTCTTATTCTTCAAAGTGATTCTCAGAGATTTATATCTTTGAGATCGTCTGCCTTCATGGTGTGCCAATGTCTATCATTTCGGATCGAGGTACGTAGTTCACCTCGCATTTCTAAAGGCAGTGCATCATGATTTGGGCACGCGGGCTGAGCGAAGCACATCATTTTATCCACGGATAGAAGAACAGTCCGAGTGTACTATTCATATCTAGAGGATATGCTCCGTACTTGTGTTATTAACTTTGGAGGTTTTTGGGATCAATTCTTGCCATTAGCGGAGTTTTCCTACAACAACAACTACTATTCGAGCATTCGGATGGCCCCCTATGAGGCATTATATGGTATATGGTGTATGTCTCCTTTTGGATGGTTTGAGCCGGGGGAGGCTCGATTATTGTGTACAGATTTGGTAAAGGATACCTTGTATATGTTAAGATCATTCAGTATAGACTTTACATAGCTAAGACCAGGCAGAAGAGTTATGCCTACCGTAAGGTCCGTGATATTGCATTCATGGTTGGAGAGTGAGTGTTGCTTCGTGTTTCACCCATGAAGGGTGTAATGAGGTTTGGAAAGAAGGGCAAGTTGATCCCTAGGTACATCGGGCCTTTTGAGATTCTTGATCGAGTAGGAGAGGTGGCTTACAAACTTGCGTCGCCACCTGGTTTATTAGCGATCCATCTAGTATTCTATGTGTTTATGCTTCAGATGTATCAAGGTGATCCATCTCACGTGTTATAATTTAGCAATTTCCAGTTGGACTGGGATTGACATACGAGGAGAAGCCGGTATCCATCACAGACCGGCAGGTTTGTCTGTTGAGATCGAAGAGTTATCCCTTAGTCGATTGCAGTGGAGAGGTCAACCTACTGAGCCAGCTATTAGGAAGTCCAAGTCCAATATGCGGAGTAGATATCCCCACCTTTTTTCCAGCTCAAGTACTTTTATATGTCCATTCGAGTACGAACGATTGTTTTAGAGGTGGAGAATGTGAAATTCCATCTTATGATTTAAAACTAAATTCTATGTTCTGAGGTCTTAAATACCTCATTATATCCCTCCTCGATTGCAGGCGTGACTCCGAAAAGATTTTATGTTAAAAGTTGATGAAATTTTTGCCTTTAAAAGTTTATTGAGTTGACTTCAGTCAACATTTTTGGTAAATGGACCCGAACTCGTGTTTTAACATTTCCAATGAATCCGTATCGAAATATGGGACTTAGGAATATCCCCGGAATCAGATTCAGAAGTCCCCTGGAAGAGTTATAAATTTTTGCTAAAAATTGTAAGTCTAAAAAATTTAATTGTTTTTAAGAGATTGCTAATGCTTGATCTTGTTGGTATCGGGTCCGTATTTTGGTAACAGAGCCCGATACAGGCTCAAATATAATATTTAAGTCATGTCTGCAAAATTTGGTGAGAAACGGAGTTATTTTGACGTGATTTGGGCGTCCAGTTGTAAAATTATGAATTTTGAAGTGTTCTTGGGAAATTTATGTGACTTGGTGCTATATTCATAGTTCTAGGTGTTAATTTGGTGATTTGATTGTGCGAGCAAGTAAGTATGATGTTTAAGGACTTGTGTGCCTGTTTGGTTTAAGGACCCGAGGGCTCGGGTGACATTCAGATAGGCTACAGAGTGGTTTGACATTGGAAAGATTTGCTGGTATAACTATCTTGTTGCAGGCCTCTAATCTCGCAAATGCGAGATCAATCGTCGCAATTGCGAACCCTACAGGTTCCGCATTTGGAAGCTCCTCATCACAAATGTGAAGAGAAGCATGGCCATACAACTTCGCAATTGTAAAGAATTCTTCATATTTGCAAAGTAAAGATGGGAGGGGCAAGTGATCGCAAATGCGATCATTTTTGTCGCTCTTGCGGAGGTTTATGTTCGCAATTGCGATGGTAGCAGAAATGTGGAGGATCTCACATTTGCGATGGTCCCTTCGCGTTTGCGAGCTTCAAAATCGCGAAGCTCAAGTTGCAAATGCGACATCTAAAGCTGTGTAAAGACTTCTACGGGATTTTTGATTCATTTCTAAAATTTTCAAAACCTAAACCACAAGAGTCAATTTTCCAAACACCATTTCTTCTCCAAAATATAGTTAAGTGATTCTTACCTGGTTTTTTTTCAATCATTCACTTCATTTTATAGGATTTCAACCAAAAATCTAAGATTTTCATGGTGGAATTGGGGATTTTTGTGTAGAAACTAGGGATTATTTGGGGATTTAGACCCCAAATTGAAGTCAGAATCTGAAACCAATTCTATATCCGAGCTCGGGGGTGAATGGGTAATCGAGTTTTGATCCAAATTTCGGGTTTGGAACAAGCAGGCCCGGGTGTTTACTTTCATTGATGTTTTCAAAAATGGCCTAAATTGAATTCCTTGCAATCTTGGGTAGTCCCTAAGGATAAAATTGAATTGTTTGGTTGGTAATTTTCTAGATTCTATTGGTCCAGAGGCTCGTGTGAAGGGTAAAGCGGTAATCGAGCTTTGACTTAGCTGTTGGAGTGAGGTAAGTATTGTGTATAACCTTAGCTCGTGTTTAATTATTGAGTAAAACGTATAGGAGAGGCTATGAGAACCTATTTGTTGTTGTCTAGTCATAGCATGCAAGTGTGTCTTGTTCTTATGATCATTGTATTATTTATTATATTGTTCATGCCTAGACTTGTTATTATGTATGTTGAGAAACTCTTATCATGTTTTACGAAATTTGGTATTAACTGAGTAATGACTCAAAGTTGAGGTTGACGTTGTGGAACCAAATGTTGAAATGAAGGTTGTTATGAATAATTCCATCTCCCTATTGCTATTTATTTGTTTTGGTGTGGAAAAGTGTAAATCATGAAGCGTGATGCCGTGCCATTTTATATTCATTATCATATGAGATAGAGTGTAAAGCACGAAGGGTGATGTCGTGCCATTGTATGTTCGTTAACATGTGAGGAACAGTGTAAAGCCCTAAGAGTTTGGATTGATAACTAGGGATTATGGTTTATTTTTACTCCTTTTTGCTTGTGTTTTGGATTAAAAATGTATGCAAGTAATCCCAAAAGCTTACATGTTGCGCGTGTTTGCAGTGTTTGGTAAAAAAAGTGACAAGAAGTCAAAACTAGCTCAAAAAGGAGTGAAACCTGCACAAGTGCCAAAGACAAGTCAAAGCACCGCGGCAGCATAAAATCCACTACGGCTATAACAGACCACCGCAACTGCAGTCCATTTAGTGTAGTCCGCAGTGGCAAAGATCAGAGAGGATGCTATTTTGGAAGTTCAAGAAACGTGGTCCGCGGTCGATTCTTCACGACCACGGTAGCCTCATCGCTTCCGCATTCCATTTGTTACGGTCCACGGAGAAGGGATTTAGAGAATGTGAAGTTTGGAAGATTTATGACATCGCGGCCATATTCCATTTCTCGCGGTCCGCGGTGAAGCCACCACAGCTGCGGTCCATTTATTGTGGTCCGAGGTGGCTGGATTCAAAGAACAAAAAATTTAAGCTAAAAGCCCCATCGTGACCGCGCTCCATTTCTTGTGGACCGCGATACATCTGTCAGGGGTATATTTATCTTGAAAAATCGGCCTTGTACAAATAATTCCTTTTCAGATTTTTAGGGTATCTTTATCTTAGCTAGGCACGCGAACAGCAGTTTTGGTCTATTTTGAGTAATTTTATAGCTAGTTTAACACTGAATCTTCAAATCTTAGGTTGTAATTATATTTTATGGGTTATTCTTCATCTACATATCGGATTTCTTCCATTATTACGAGAAGCTAGACTCATTAGCTAGGGCTGTGGCGCAACCTTAGTATGGGTATTTGATGGGTCTTTTATTTTAGGGCTTAGATGTCTATGAGTGGTTGATATTTGGACTGATTTTGTGTTTTTCATGTTGAGTTAGTGGTTGCAAACACTAATTTATGCCTTTTTTTATTTAGGCTCTTCTTGATAAAGAGAGCTTGAGTCTAGGAAAATCAGTCCAACAAGGAATTGGGGCATATTCAAGAGATTGATAGCCCCAATTAAAGGGTTAAATCTAGAGATAGTAATACCCGACTTGAGCCTATATGCTTGCACAATTTTGACACCCAGTTGGTCTTGAGAAAGTAGCTACCGAGAGGTATAAAGTGAGTAGTGTCATGTATTAGCTATATCGCGATCCCAAGCATAACAACTTTGCCTTAGGATTTAGAACCCGTCAAGAATTCACCTAGGAGAAAGACACTTCCCTAGTGCCTTGTTAACCATTTAGAAAACCTTACAAGCATTCATACCTAACTTAATTTTGCATATCATTAGCATAAAATTAGAAATAGCAAACAAACAAATATGATTGGAAGTGTAATCAAGAGCATTACACACTGCTAGTTTGGATAGAAATCCAACTCCAAACATTGTTTTAGCTCCTTGTGGATTCGATCCCGACCTTCTCTGGTGAAAGCTGCATCGACCGCTCTTGCCACATTGTATTGGTGTAGCGTTGGACCCGATCACCTTTTGGCGCCGTTGTGGGGGAACTAACGATTTTGGATATCTATCTAAATAGTTTTGTGTATTGTTTTTCTTTCCTTCTGTGATACTAATTTGTGTGTGACGCCAATTTAGGTACAAAATGGCGGCAAACAACATCAATTAACCTCTTGGAAATGTGGTCTCTAGGGAGGAGGTTGATGATAATGTTGATGATGAGGTGCCTCTAGTACCTCAAGAACAAAGGAGAGGTCGTTAGGCTAATGATAATATTCCAGACCATCCTCTGCCACCTCTCAATGTTGTAACTCGTGTGCTTCCACACCAAGGATATGCTAGTGCAACTGTCCCACCCCAAATCTGGCGGGCAATTTTCAAATTACCAACGTGATGTTGACATTATTGGAGAAGTGAGGGTATTTCACAGGTGCTCCTCATCAAAATGCTTACAAGCACCTTAAAGGATTTATTGATGCATGTTGGGGGAGAAAGCAAACGAATGTGTCCAAGGATGCCATGCAGTTGAGATTATTCCCTTTCTCTATTTGAGGGAAAGCATTGGATTGGCTGGAGAGACTCCCCAACCACTTTATCCCATGGGATGAGTTGGCGGATAAATTCATTGCAGAGTTTTTCTTGCTGAGTCACATGGCAACATTGAGGGATGAAATCCTAGCTTTCAAATAGGAGCCCAAAGAACCACTGCATGAGATATGGGAGAGATACCAGACTATGGCGAAGGAGTGCCCAAATAATGATATCGCTGAGGCAATGATACAACAAATATTCTACCGAGGCATTAACACAACAAATCATTGCATAGTGAATCAACTATCTGGGGCAATTTCATAAACACACTGCATGATAAAGCTTCTTCCGCTTGTCAAAGTAGAGCCAATGTGTCACAGGGTAACCCCACGATTATTCACTTGCACATGGAGCTCCATGATCATGGGCAGGCAATAGCAGAACTTACAACAACAATGAACTAGCTAGCAAAGGCATAATTACAATAGGTTCAAACTCCACAACAAGTAAATGCTGTGGAGGGTGTCAAAATGTTAGTGAACAAAAGAAGATAAATGGGGAAACAGAACAAGGGGCTTCGGATCAATATGACCAAGATAGTGGGGGGTTCCAAGATGATGGGTATGATTAGCAGAAAAAAGAAGTGCAATAAGTGAACTACTATCAAGGCCAAATGTGCAATTCGTCAGACCAACACAACAATGGATATCCCAAGGCAATTGGGGAAATCAACAACAACAAGAAAACAATAATTGGGGGAACAACGACCAAAATCCGAATTAGGTCAACCAGAACAATAATCAAAACAATCAGGGTAATTGGGGTGGCAACAACAACAACTGGGGTGGAAACAACAATCGGGGTGATTGAGACAATAACAATAAGGGAAATCGGGGGCAAGGCTTTTAAAGGACCCCGATGTATCAACAACCGAAAAATTCACCCCCATTTCCATTCCAAGGTCCTAGTTCATCCAACAATGAAATGGGGAGAGTTGAAATGATGTTTGAATAGATCATGAAAAAGAATGTTGACTCCGATGCTTAGTTGGTATCCCACAATACTTCAATCACAAACTTGGAGGTTCAATTAGGCCAAATCTCACAATCCTTGAATACTCTCCCTAAGGAGGCTCTACCTAGTGATACGGTAGTCAACTTGAAGGGTGGGAAAAACACCGGGCATGCAATGGTGGTAAATACAAGAAGTGGATGAGGTGGTGATGTGAATGCCTCCAAACAAAAAGAAATTTTGAGTGATGAAGTTGAGTTGCAAGAGGAAGAGATACCTTTGGTGGTTGAGAATGTGATTGATGATAACATGAATAAAGAAGTGAGGATTAATATCAAAGATACCGAGATGGAAACTCAGAATGGCGTGAACCCGTCTAGGGAACACATAATAGACATACCAGAAACGATTGTGCCTAAAGCCAAGTCTCCTTTTCCAAGGCCACCTCAACCTTATCCTTAAAGGCTCACGAAGCAGAAAAATGAGATCCAGTTTAAGAAATTTATTGACATGATGAAGAGCTTATCCATTAATGTGCCTTTGGTGTAGGTTTTAGAGAAAATTCCATGTTACGCCAAATTCATGAAAGGCTTGGTGATAAAGAAAAGATCCATGGATTGTGAATCTATCAAGGTAACCCACCAAGTTAGTGTAATAGTGCACTCAATGGTTTCGAAGCTAGAAGATCCTGGTGCTTTCACCATTCCTTGCACCATTGAGAGTGCAGACTTTGCAAAAGTCTTTGTGATTTGTGGCAAGTATCAACTTGATTCCCTACTCAGTTTTCAAGGCATTGGGTATTGGGCAACCGAGGTCGACTTCTATGAGATTGCAAATGGAGGATAGAACAATTGAAGGGACCATTGGGTATAATTGGTGATGTTCGTGTCCGGATGGACAAATTTATCTTGCCGGTTGATTTTGTGATTCTCGACTACAAGGTATATTTTGAGGTGCCTATAATCTTAGGAAGACCTTTCCTTGCAACTAGGAAAGCCTTAGTTTATCTGGAAGCAGGGGAACTCACCTTCCGGGTGGGTGATGAAAAAGTGGTCTTTCATGTGTGTAAGTAAATGAAGCAGCCCAACTGTATTGAAGTGTGTTCGTTCGTAGATCTTGTCATGGCAGTGAGAATTGATAATACTAGTGCAATGATCAATGTGGAGGACCCTCTAGAGGCGATATTTTTGAACCTTAATGTAAATGAGGATGAAGGTAGGGTGGCGTGTGTTAATGCTTTACATGGAATAGGCTCTTACTCTTATCAGCCTCAGAAGCTCTCTTTGGATCTTGAGAATAGGAAAACTCCACCAACAAAGCCCTCAATCGAGGAACCTCCCACGTTGGAGTTGAAGTCGCTGCCTCCACACCATAGGTATGAATTCTTAGGCCCCAGTTCAACTTTGCCAGTTATTCTTTCCTCTTGTCTTACTAACATGCATGTAGATGCCACATTGGCGGTGCTCCAAAAATGGAAGAAGGCAATTGGATTGACTTTAGCTAATAATTAGGGGATAAACCCCATATTTTGAATGCACAAGATTATTCTTGAAGATGACGCAAATCCCTCATGGGAACATCAAAGGAGGCTGAACGAGGCAATGCAAGAAGTTATGAAAAAGGAGGTGATTAAGTGGTTGGATGTCGGGGTTGTGTACCCCATATATGATAGTTCTTGGACTTCATCGGTGCAATGTGTGCCAAAGAAGGTGGTATGACCGTGGTTACCAATGCACAAAATGAGTTAATTCCTACCAAGTCTGTCACCGGATGGAGGGTGTGCATGGATTACCGCAAGTTGAATAAAGTGACCCGCAAAGATCACTTTCCATTGCCTTTTCTTGACCAAATACTAGATAGAATTGCTAGGCGTGCCTTGTACTATTTCTTGAGTGGGTATTCTGGGTACAACCAAATTTTGATTGCTCCGGAAGATCAGGAGAAGACCACCTTCACTTGCCCATATGGTACCTTTGCCTTTTCTAGGATGCCATTTGGGTTGTGTAATGCGCTGGCTACATTCCAGCAGCGTATGATGGCCATATTTACTGACATGGTGGAAGACATTTTGGAGGTGTTCATGGACGACTTCAGTATTGTAGGTGACGTGTTTGATAAATGTTTGAAAAATCTTGATAGGGCGTTGGCCAGGTGTGAAGAAACCAATTTTGTGCTGAACTAGGAAAAATGCCACTTCATGGTTGAGGAGGGCATAGTACTTGGCCATAAAATCTCAAAGCACGGTATAGAGGTGGACAAAGCTAAAATTGAAGTGATTTCAAGGCTCCCTCCCCCTACTTCAGTCAAAGGGGTTACAAGTTTTTTTGGGCATGCGGGGTTCTACCAAAGATTTATTAAGGACTTTTTGAAGGTAGTGAATCCTTTGTGCAAACTTTTGGAAAAAGATGCGAAGTTCGTGTTCAATGAAGAATGTATGACAGCTTTTGAACTCCTCAAGTACAAGTTGACCACCACTCCTATTATTATTGCACTCAGTTGGAGCTTACCTTTTGAGCTCATGTGTGATGCGAGTGATGTTGAAGTTGGGGTGGTCTTGGGTCAAAGAGTGAATAAAATGTTTCACTCGGTGTTTTATGTGATCAAGACAATGAATGATGCTCAAGTGAATTACATGGTGATTGAAAAAGAGTTGTTGGCTATTATGTCATAATGGAAAAATTTTGGCCATATCGCATCGGCGCCAAGGTCATAGTTCATACCGATCATGCTGCACTTGGATACTTGATGAAGAAGAAGGATTCCAAATCTAGGTTGATGCGATGGGTCTTGTTACTTCAAGAGTTTGATTTGGAGATTGTGGAACGGAAAGAGTATGAAAACCAAGTGGCAGACCACTTGTCCCACTTGGAGGAGGAGGGGAGGCTTTGTGATGGCCTAGAAATCAATGATTCATTTTCCGATGAGCAACTCCTTTCTGTGTCGGTGAATGGTATGCCATGTTTTGTGGACGTTGCTAATTTCCTTGTGACTGGTATTGTCCCGTGTGAGCTTTCTAACATAAGGAAGAATCTTAAATTGGATAGTTTGGACTACTATAGGGATGAGTCCTACTCGTTCAAGATCTACACTGACGGTGATCTGAAGATGTGTCCCGGAGGAGGAGCAATTGAGTATTCTAGAGGCTTGTCACTCCTTTCCCTATGGCGTTCATCATGGTGGGGCGAGGGATAGCTTCAAAGGTTCTTAGTTGTGGGTTTTACTAGACAACTTTGTACAAGGATGCAAGTGAACTATGAAGAGATGCAACGAATCTCAAAGAGCGGGTGGAATTTAGAAGAAGTATGCGATGCCTCTCAACTCTATTCTTGAAGTTGATATTTTTTATGTGCAGGGCATTGATTTCATGGGCCCGTTTGCTAGTTCAGGTGGCAACACATACATTCTAGTGGCAGTTAACTATATTTCAAAGTGGGTTGAGGTCGTGGCTTTACCCAATAATGAGGCCTGGAGTGTTGTTGCGTTTCTCAAGAAGAGTATTTTTACTAGGTTTGGCACTCCTCGAGCAATCATAAGTGACGGGGGGTCTCATTTTTGTAATAGAGCTTTTGACACTTTGCTTGCAAAATACGGTGTCAACACAATGTTTCTACTACTTATCATCCTAAGGTGAGTGGCCAAAGTCTCAATCAGGAAAATCAATAGTATATTATCAAAGACGGTCAATGCAAATAGGATCGATTTGTCAAAGAAATTGGATGATGCTCTATTGGCTTATAGGACTGCTTACAAGAATCTCATTGGTATGTCTCTGTACTAGTTGTGTTTGGGGAAGCTTGTCATCTACTGGTCGAGTTAGAGCACAAGGCCATGTGGGCTTTGAGGAAGCTAAATCTTGAATAGGATGTGGCAGCAAATCTTCGTGTGGAGCAGCTTAGTGAACTTGTTGAATTCCGATTTCATGCCTACTCCAGTTCGTCCTTGTACAAGGACAAGATGTACCTTCATGACAAATATGCACGTGGAAAGGAGTTCAAAGTGGGTGATTTGGTTCTCTTGTTCAATTCTCGGTTACGTCTGTTTCCGGGAAATCTTATGTCAAAATGGAGTGGACCTTTTGAAGTGGTACTTGTGACTCCATTTGGTGCACTTGACTTGAAAAACAAAAATGAAGTGATCTTCAGAGTTAATGGGCATAGAGTCAAGCACTATCTTGGCAATATTGATGACAACCATGTCGTGGCAATGATCCATCTAAAGTGATTTGATTGTAACCTGCATCATGTCACACCATTAATTAGGTGTTTCTTAGGAGACAAACCATGTGTCTTTCTTTTTGTTTTTCTTTGATTTTCTTTTTCGTGTAGGATTTGCTTTTGGACTAACTGGTTGTGATATGTGAGTATGGTTGTGTTGATGCAGTGCAGGACCAAATTGAAAAAAATGTTGCACTCTCTAAAGTTTGGACCACTGTCGCATTGCATTTTTCGCGGCCACAACGGCTTTATCGCGGGGGAAAAATTTCATTGCAATTCGCATTGCTAACTGACCTAAAGTGGAGGTTCTCTAAAGTTTTCATCACGTCCATAATGCATTTTTCGCAGTCTGTAGTGCCCTACCGCGGCTACAAAGCATGTTATGCAGTCCGCGAGGAAGTCCTTGCCAGTGTCTCTGGTGTTTAGTTACCGCGGTCCGCGGTGGATTTTTTGTTGCCGAGATGGGTATGTACCGAGGGTCCCAGGTCCTTTTTCCATAAATAGGACCTCAGGGCCCCTTTTAAACTTTTCACTCATTTGCATTCTAATGAGATAAAGTACTGTTCATCACTACCCTACATGGATAAATTCAAACACTAAATCTCAATCATCTGTATTGCATCTCATCTCTGGTACTTCAAATCTTTTCCTAGTCTTTAATTTTGTTTTAATTTGTTAGTTCGTAGTTCTTCTTCTTCCCTTTTCTTTCAATTTTTAAGTTAGGGCTACATAATATTGTTTCGATTAGGGTTAATTAGTAAAACATAGTGATTAACTACCTAGTGGGTTGATAATAGATTGATTAAGGCTAAAATGTGCAAAAATTTGAAACCCTAGGTTTGTGTTGTTGTGTACTGCTTACCGCGACCGCGGTTGATTTTTTGCTTTCTGCGGTGCCTCTCTGCCGCAGCGTGGTGTTTTTCCGTGGTCCGCGGTGGTAAACTTCAGGGAGGTCAATTTTATGGACCACGGCCATGGTTGATTTTTTGTGTTACGCGGTGCCTTACCGTGACCGCACATCATTTTTTGCGGTCCATGGTGACTTGAATCAGAGGGTGGGTAGTCTGAACCCCACCCAATTGCGGTCAGCGGTGCTATTATATGTGGTCCCCGATGGTGCCTGTACAGCCGCAATGCTTTTATGAGGTCCGCGGTCAGCTGTTTTCATTCACATTTTTCATTGTTTCTTTTGGTAGTATGATACTAACAAACATAAACTTAATTCTCCTTGCAGACAATGGTTAAATCAAGAGGAGGTGGTGAAAAATAGAAAGGAAAAGGAGAGTCCTCATGGGGTAGGGGATGAGGAATGATCAAATTGACTCCCCAAGTTCGAAAAGTAATTGGGGAAACCAGAAAACAAATATATACTGCAAATAAAGCTGCTTCCCATTCATAGGGAAGTGAATATTTGCCCTCCTAGGAGGCATTTGAATCTGATTCAGTGCCGGAGAATGTAACTGACTTCCTAGAGAGATTGAGATTAAGAGATGAACCTACCCCTCCAGGCTCTCCTACTGCTCAAGCTTCAATTCCAATTTCATCTGAGTCATCTGAGGGCTCAGCAGAAAGCACTGACAATAGAGCCTCTACTTCACCCACATCTTCGTCACCCGGTAAGGATCCAATTGATGAAGAAGAAGGGGAAGAACCTAACCCGGGGGTGTGGAGAGAACTAGAAACCCCGAGGTATGGAAAAGGAGGTTTGTCAGTGAGCTGGCATACCATAAGTTTCAGGAATGGTGGCCTCCAAGGTCATTATTATTGTGCACCAGTTCATAGAGAGGGATCTTCTGCAGCACAAATCTAATGTGAAGAGGCAATTTAGAGAACGACTAGGGTGGGATTACTTCACTAGAAGGGTGCCAGAGGCAAACGAGCACTTAGTCAAAGAGTTTTATGCCAATGTTGCCAACATCAAGAAGGATACCAAAGTAACTAAAGTGAGGAACTTGAAAGTGCTTTTCGATGGGAAGGAAATTAATGACTACCTGGTCTTTCAGGAGGAAGATGAATCACTATAATTAGAAAAGGTAGCATTAGATGAGGCATCCCATCTATGATTAGTAGAATATCTACCCCCAGACTATTTACTTCCACTGCTCCAGTTATCCCCTCATCCTCAGCCTACCCATTGATTGCCCACCTTTTGAGCCAAACACTTGAAAATATTAATAACCGGATACACGTAGCTAGTTCTAAGCTCTCTGTGCTTTCTAGCTCGGTGGTAGCCCAGTCCGTACCCCTACAGCCACAGGCTCTAAATTCAGTAGAGGAGACTCTCAAAGAGCTTCTCGACAACTAGAAGAAGCTCCTAGAGAACCAGTATTTGATATTAGAGACTGTAGGTGCTCAGGGGAAGGAATTGAAGGAGCAGACAAAGGAGACAAAGAAGCTGAGAAAGACTCGAGCCTCAAAGGAGTCTGTGAAAGTGTTGAGGGCAGAAGTGGAGAAGATGAAGGTTGCCGATCATTTTCCACTGGAGCTACTATTGCATGACCCGCCTCTAGAAGCTCAGACTGAGCCGGAGTAGGAGTTGGAGAGAGCACCAAAGATACAGAGAGTTATCCCCTAGGCAGTCGATGTAGTGATTGAGTTGGAGCACCCGCAGGGAGTTTACTTTAGCTAGCCTCAAGTCTCAGAGCAGCCTCAGGTCCCAGTGCAGTCACAGGTTACAAGGATCCAGTCATAGGTTTCCGAGGAGTTAGAGGATCCAGGGACCCAGACTCATTATCCCATGCAGACGGAGGACCAATAGGGAGTTTTCTTTACTATCTATCTTCCTTTGTGTTTTGCACTTATTTTTGGCTAGTTAGCATTGAGGACAATGCTAGCTTTCATTTGTGGGGGTAGACCTATTTTGATAATGTTGGATTGTAAATATGATACTATTTTCGTTTTTATTATGCTTTTTCAATTTTGGTATGTATATAATTTTACTAATTTATTTCACTTTTTGTATTTTGCAACCTTGGTATGTATTCAAAGTTACTTTCTGATGTATATATTCATTCCCTTTTATGTATATTCATTTAAATCCCCTATTGTTCATATTCAGTTTACTTTCCGCATTTTCTTTCATAGCTTCTTACTTCATTCTTGTAGCTTCTTATTTTTGAGTTTTGCGTTCAATAAGCCTTTGGTTTTCTTAATGACACGGTTCTTTCCAAATGTGAAATTTGTGTGAACTGGGTGGCTCTTCCCGATGATGGATGGCATGAAAACCTTCTTAAGGGTTTGAGTGTATTTTCTTTTTGTTTTTTTTAGTACCTCAAGCAAAGCTTCACGTGGGCCTAACTCATTTGCCTATGATCTTATGGTCAAAAACAAATTGGTGTGTATAGGATGGTGATAATTCTAACCTTGAGACTCTTGTGTTGGCATAATCATCAAGTGATTTTTTGAGACCATTTTTGTTGCTCAAATAGAAGCCAAGGATGTTGTGGGCCTCCGACTCTATCTCTTTAGCAATCCTATAGCTTGTGTGGTCAGAATTTGAATTGCAAATCCAAGTCCCGTAAGTGTAGTTTGACTTGAGAAGTGATTATAGGCTCTCCTTGATCCGAATGATATCTTGAAAACATCCATATCCTACCAAGGATAATATCCCTAGTCAACCCCTTTGAGACATAGCCCTTTTTCTTTCAAACACCATGATACAAGTGTTTACCCATTCTAAAAAGACCCTCTCTTGGCACCCCATCTTTTCTTAGCACAAGTCAAAATCATAAGTTTGGGGGGAGAGACGAGGAATACAAAAAAGTGGTAAAAGGTACGAAAATGAAGAAAAGGAAAGGCAGAAAAAACAATCAAAAAGCCAAAAAAAATAAACAATGTAGAAGAAATGAAGGGATTCAATAAAAGTAAAGAGATGAAACATGTGGAAAGTTTAGAAAGGAGAAAGAGGTTTGAAATGAACAAGAAAGAGTTATAGTGTGTCTCTCTAACCCATAAGGAAGAAGTAAATGACTCAAAAAGTCAAGAGAATGTGTGACAAAATGAAGCAAATGAAGTGCTTAAGGAAAGATGAAACCTACTTAGACCAAATATTTCCTACTCTGAACCAAAAGCCTTCATTGTATCCCCATAAAAGCCCTATATGATCTTGAGTTAAATGAAGCTTACATTAGTGGTGACTCACATAACGGGCGAGCTTATGGTACATAGAGCCGGACTTGTGACCTTTGTTTGAGAGAGAAGAGTTTCCACAATCCTCATTCTGAGTGCTACAATCTAAAAGTGAGGTCTTGCTTAAGGAAGAGTGAGGAGTATGAGTTTCGGTTCCACAATGACCAAAGTAGTAGAAAGAGTTTCCTTGATGAGTTGAGTCAACTCTTGATGCTTTTGTGTCACACTAAAACCATGGTGTTTAAAAGTTTGAATATTGTTAATGATTCATTTGAATTAAGGGAAACTGTTAGTCCCAATTGATTCTAGATGAGTTCACTTTAGGGCAGCTGAATTTTCTTGGTTTTATTCTTATGGAGGTGGGACTTACTTTGTTTGCTTGAGGACGAGCAAGAGCTTAAGTTTGGGGGAGTTGATAACTAAGGATTTTGGTTTATTTTATACTCCTTTTTGCTTGAGTTTTTGATTAAAAATGTATACAAGCAGTCCCAAAAGCTTATATGTTGTGCTTGTTTGCAGTGTTTAGTCAAAAAAGTGACAAGAAGTCAAAATCTGCACAAAAAGGAGTGAAACCTACACAAGTGCCAAGGACAAGTAAAAGCATCTCTGTAGCATAAAATCTAGTGCAGCTGCAATAGACCCACCGCGGTCGCAGTCTATTTAGTGTTGTCCACAGTGGCAAAGATCAGAGAGGATGCAATTTTAGAATTTCAAGAAATCTATGGTCGATTCTTAGCGGTTGCAGGAGCCTCATCGCGACCGCGTTCCTTTTGTTGCGGTCCGCGGAGAAGGGATTCAGAGATGTGAACTTTGGAAGATTCAAGACATCACGGCCGCATTCCATTTCTTGCGGTCCGCGATGAAGCAACCATGGCCGCGGCCAATTTATTGGGATCCGCGGTGGCTGGATTTAGAGAATAGAAAATAGAAGCTAAAAGCCCCATCGTGGTCGTGCTCTATTTCTTGCACACCGCATTATCTCTGTCAGGGGTATTTTTTTCCAGAAAATTTAGCCTTGTATAAATACTTCTTTTTTAGATTTTTAGGGTATCTTTATCTTTGCTGAGCACGTGAACGGTTGTTTTAGTCTATTTTGAGTAATTTTATAACTAGTTTAACATTGAATCTTCAAATCTTAGCTTGTAATTATATTTTATGGGTTATTCTTCATCTAAATATCTGATTTCTTCCATTATTATGAGTAGCTAGACCCATTAGCTAGGGTTGTGGCTCAACCCTAGTGTGGGTATTTGATGGATCTTTTGTTTTAGGGATTAGATGTTTATCGGTAGTTGAAATTTGGCCTGATTTGTGTTTTCCATGTTGAATTGGCGGTTGCAAACACTAATTTGTGCCTTTTTTGATTTGGGCTCTTCTTGAGAAAGAGAGCTTGAGTCTAGGAAAATCAATCCAATAAGGAATTGGGGCGTATTCAAGAGATTGGTAGCCCCAATTAAAGAGTTAAATCTATAGATAGTAATACCCGACTTTAGCCTATATTGCTTGCACAATTTTGACACCCAATTGGTCTTGAGAAAATCAATTAGGGAAAATTCACTCAAGCTACCGAGAGGTATAGAGTGAGTAGTATCGTGCATTGGCTATATCGTGATCCCAAGCATAACAACTTTTCCTTAGGCTTTAGAACCCGTCAAGTATTCACCTAGGAGAAAGACACTTCCCAAGTGCCTCGTTAACCATTTAGAAATCCTTACAAGCATTCATACTTAGCTTGATTTTGAATATCATTAACATAAAATTAGAAGTAACAAACAAATATATATGATTGGAAGCGTAATCAAGAGCTCTACGCAATGCTAGTTTAGATAGAAATCCAACTCCAAATATTGTTGTAGCTCCCTATGGATTCGATCCCGACGTTCTCGGGTAAAAGCTGCATCGATCGCTCTTGCCACTTTGTAGTGGTGTAGGGTTTGACACAATCAGTGATGCAATGCTATTTCATATTTGTTATACTGTGAGAAAGAGTGTAAAGCACAAAGGGTGATGTCGTGCCATTCTATATTCATTATCATCGTTTCTTTCATTTATTATAGTGAGGATGAGAGCAAAATCACGAAGTGTGATACCGTGCACTTGTTTTTGCTACGTTTTATATTTCCATTTTTGCAAAGCATGTTTCCTGCTGTGTTACTTTACTGTTACTATTTTCATGATATTGTACTCCCCTTAGAATGTCCCCCCCCTCCCGCTCTCATTATTATATGTTAGCTTTTATTAGTTGTTATTGCTCATATATTGTTTAACTGCACAGGTTTATGTTGTTGTCTTGTTCTAGCCTCGTCACCACTTTTTCGAAGTAAGGCTCAGCACTTACTAGTACAGGGGGTCGATCGTACTAATATTGCAGTCTAAATTTTCTATGTAGATTTTGGTACTGGACCGAGTTGACCTAGAGGTTAGCTGTTGGGTTGATTTGTTGGAGACCCAAGGTATCCCAGTTGGAGTCCTCAAGCCCTGGCATCCCCCTTTACATATTTCCTTTATTGTTTCATTTGTATGGAAAATAGTTGTATTTCCTTCAGACACCTTACTTGTAGTTAAATCTTAGTAGTTCGTGGATTTTGACACCAGATTCTAGGTGGTTGTGTACAAGTATTAATTGGGTTATTACAAAATTCCGCACTCCTCTAATATTTTATGGTTTAATTGATGTTATTTATCAAATTATTTAAATGTTAGCATATTAATTCCTAATTGTTGGCTTGCCTAGCAACTAAAAGGTTAGGTGTCATCAGGGTCCCGATGGTGAGAAATTCAGATCGTGACAAGTTGATATCAAAGCACTAGGTTTCCTAGGGCTCAAGATCCATGAACATGCTTAGTAGAGTCTGGGGGACCGGTAAAGAGACGTCTGCACTTATCTCCCAAAGGGTACAGAGTTTAGGAATAAGTTCATTAATATTCTTCTCAGTCGTGTAAAATTTGTTCTCTCAATACTAATTGTGTTCTTCTACTCTTTTTATATCGTAGGATGGAGAGAACATGTACCGCTTCTTCAGCTGAGTAGAAGCCAAAGCCCTAGTGGCATCTCCTACGAGGAGCAGAGGTCGAGGCTGAGGCCATGCTAGAGGCCGAGGCAGGGGCAGGGCTTAGCCTAGAGCTCAAGCAGCAGCACCAGCGGTAGAGCCTCATGTAGAGTGTTATGTGGAGGCTCCAGCCCAGACCGTTCCAATAGGACCAGCTCATGTCCTAAAGGGGTTCATCGTCACCCCAGTATTTCAGGATTTTTTGGTCCATTTAGTAAGCCTCATGGAGAGTGTGGCATAGACCGGCACATTCCCTGTAGAACCAGCCTTCTCTCAGGTTGGAGGAGGAGTTCAAACTCTCGCTACTCAAACTCTAGAGCTGATGGCTCCCCAGTATCATACTCAAGCAGCTCAGCCAATTGGGGTAATTCCATTGACTGTTGCAACACAGACCAATGGCGGATCAGCTATGTCTTCTGAGGCTTTGTTAAGATTGGAAAATTTCACCACGCTCTTTCACCTTCATTAAAATGGGGTAGGACCCACATGATTATCTTGATTGTTGCCATGAGCACTGCGAAACATGGGAATAGTGGAGACCAACGAGGTTGACTTTGCTATGTTCCAGATGATAAGGTCCGCTAAAAGATGGTGGAATGACTTTGTGTTGACTAGACCAACTGGGTTGCCTACTTTAACTTTGGACCAGTTATCAGATATTTCTTGAGAAGTTCCTTCTTATTACACTAAGAAAGGACTATCATAGGTGGTTCGAGCATCTTCAGTAGGCTAGTATGACCTTCACTCAGTACGAGACTTGATTTGTTGATTTAGCCTATCATGCTCTTCTTGTACTTCTCACCAAGGGAGAAATAGGGTAAGGAGGCTTATTGAAGGACTTGCATAGCCTATCAGATTGGAGATGGCAAAGGTGACTACGAGTGAGATTTCTTTCCAGGATGCAGTCAACGCTGCCAGTCAAATTGAGATAAATCTAGCTTTGAAGTGTTGTTAGGGATCTGACAAGAGACCTCTTTATTCTGGTAGATTCAGTGGTGCCTCGTCCGGAGGCAAGGGTAATTTTGATAGAGCACATCCTCCAAGGCCATTTCATTCGGCACTACAGGCTTCTCATGGTTCTTCAGGTGGTCGTGGCCCTCATATATAGTATTCCGACCAGTTAGCCTACAGTGCACGGCCAGCTCCTATTAGTGCACCTCTACTCTAGAGTTATCAGGGTCATTACTCAGGCCATCAAGGTCAGTTTCAGGGTCAACAATCTGAGCAGCGGAAGTCTTGTTATACATGCGGTGATTCGACGCATATTACTAGGTACTGTCCTCAAGCAAGGAGCAGTTCTCAGCATCAGGTTTCTCATGCTATCATTCCGGCACTAGGTGTTGCACCGTCTACTCAGCCAGCAAGAGGTAGGGTTCAGACAGGTAGAGGTGGCGGTTGGGGCATTAGAGGTGGAGGTCAGGCCGCTAGAGGTGGAGGCCATACAGACAACGACTGTCCTCGAGACATAGTTCACAGTGGTGGGGCCGAGCCCCAATTCTATGTTTTTCTAGCCAGGCATGAGGCTGAGTAATCAGAAGCGATAATCACAGGTACGATTTTATTTTGTAGTATATATACCTTAGTGCTATTTTATTCATGTTCTATTTATTCATATGTGTCATCATATTTTGCTTTATATTTGGTTATGCCACGTGATTATTTGATTGCCCTTCTATATGTGTCCACCCCTGCGGGAGATGCTATTATTCTAGAATATGTTTATCGTTCGTGTTTGGTTACTATTGGGAGTCTTGAGACTCGAGTAGATCTCCTACTTCTCGATATGGTTTATTTTGATGTTATTTTAGGTATATATTGGCTGTCACGTTATCACGCTATATTGGACTGCCATTCCAAGAAAATGACGCTAGCCTTGCAATGGTTGCCTTGATTGGAGTGGAGAGGGACTCAAGGACATTCCACCAGCAGGGTTATCTCTTATGTGAAGGCTCGTCATATGGTCGAGAAGATGATTCTAGCTTATTTGGCTTATGTTCGTGACTTTAGTGCGGAGATTCCTTCCATAGATACAGTATCGGTAATTTGTATGTTTCTAAAGGTATTTCCTGAACATTTACCAAGACCGTCACCCGACATGGATATTGACTTCTGTATTGATTTGGATCCGGGCACTCAGCCCATTTCTATACTGCCATACCATATGGTCCTACTAGAGTGGAAAGAATTGAAGGAGCAGTTGCAAGGCTTACTTAATAAGGGCTTCACTAGACCTACTGTCTCACCCTGAGGTGCGACTGTATTGTTTGTGAAGAAGAAGGATGGATTGATGAGGATGTGCATAGCTTATCTGCAGTTAAATAAAGTCATCGTCAAGAAAATATATCCATTGCCAAGGATTGATGACTTATTTGATTAGCTTTAGGGTGCCAAGGTATTTTTGAATATTGATTTGAGGTTTGGCTACTATCAATTGAGGATTAGGGTATCTGATGTCCCTAAGATAGCTTTTCAAAGTCGGTATGGGCATTATGAGTTTATAGTGATGTCATTTGGGCTGACAAATGCCCCAGCAGCATTTATGGATTTAATGAATCAGGTATTAAAGCTCAATCTAGATTCCTTTATGATTGTTTTTATTGATGATGTTGTGATCTACTACCGCAGTCGAGAGGAGCATGAGCAGCATCTTTGGATCGTTCTTCAGACTCTTAGAGACAGTTGTTTATACGCTATGTTTTCAAAATGCAAGTTTTGTTTGAGATCAGTGGCTTTCTTGGGGCATGTTGTATCAGTAGAGGGTATTCAGGTGGATCTTAAGAAGATTGAGGTAGTCAAGGACTGGCCTAAACCCACATCAGCTACAGAGATCCGGAGTTTCTTGGGGTTGGCAAATTAATACCTTCGGTTGTGGATGGGTTCTCATCAACAGTAGCCACGATGACCTGGTTGACCTAGAAAGATGACCCGTTTAGATGGTCGGACGAGTGTGAGGCAAGCTTTCAGAAGCTCAAGACGTCTTTGACTACGACACCGGTGTTAGTTTACCCATAGGTTCAGGGCCTTATACAGTATATTATGACGCATCTCATATTGGACTTGGAGTTGACACCCATTGTTCATGTGCTGATGATTTGGATGCACTATCTTTACGGTGTGCCATGTGAGGTATTCACAGATTACCGGAGTTTGCAACACTTATTCAAGCAGAAAGAGTTCAATTTGAGGCAATGGAGGTGGTTGGAGCTGTTGAAAGACTATGATATCACCATCTTGTATCATCCAGGTATGGCCAATATGGTGGGCGATGCTTTGAGTGGGAAATCAGCTAGTATGGGTAGCCTTGCATACATTCTAGTTGGTGAGAGTCCGCTTGTATTAGATGTTCAGGCTTTGGCTAATCAGTTCGTGAGGTTGGTTCTTTTTCGAGCCTATTTGTGTTCTATCTTGTAAGGTTGCTCAGTCTTTATTTTTTGAGTGCATTAGGGAGTGGTAGTATGATTGCCATTATTTGTTTGTCCTTAGGGACATAGTGCGGCACAGGGATACCAAGCAGGTTAGGGTTGGAGATGATGGATTTTTGAGGATGTAAAGTTGGGTTTGTGCCCAATGGGGATGGGCTTCTTGAGTTGATTCGAGAGGAGGCCTACAGTTCCTGGTGTTTTATTCATCCGCAAGACACCAAGATGTATCAGGATTTGCGGTAGCATTATTGGTGAAGGAGGATGAAGAAGGATATAGTTGCATATGTAGCTCGATACCTAAATTGTCAACAAGTAAAGTACGTGTATCAGAGACACGTTGGTTTGCTTTAGAAGATAGAGATTCCAGAGTGGAAGTGGGAGCGTATAGCTATAGATTTCGTTCTTGGACTCCCACGGACTTAGAGGAAGTTCGATGCAGTTTGGATTATTGTAGATAGAATGACCAAGTTAGCATATTTCATTCTTGTGGCAGTTTCCTATTCTTTAGAGAAATTGGCTGAGATTTTTATTCGCGAGATCGTCCGTCTTCATGGTGTGCCTGTGTCTATCATTTCGGATCAAGGTATATAGCTCATGTCATATTTCTGGAGGGCACTGCAGTGTGAGTTGGGCACGTGGGTTAAGTTGAGCACAACATTTCATCCTCAGATAGACGAACAGTCTGAGCATACTATTTATATCTTAGAGCATATGCTTCGCGCTTGTGTTATTAACTAAGGAGGTTTTTGGGATCAGTTATTGTGGTTAGAGGTGTTTTCCTACAACAACAGCTACCAGTCGAGCATTTGGATGGCCCCATATGAGGCATTTTATGGCAGAAAGTGTATGTTGCTTGTTGGATGGTTTGAGCCGGGGGAAGCACGATTAATGGGTACAGATTTGGTGCAGGATGCCTTACATAAGGTTAAGATCATTCGGGATAGACTTCGCGCAGCTCTGTCCAGGCTGAAGAGTTATGCCAACCGTAAGGTCAGTAATGTTGCATTCATGGTCGGAGAGCGAGTGTTGCTTCATGTGTCACCTATGAAGGGTGTAATGAGGTTTGGAAATAAGGGCAATTTAAGCCGAAGGTACATCGATCCTTTTTAGATTCTTGATCGAGTGGGAGGGTGGCTTACAGACTTGCGTTGCCACTCGGTTTATCAGCGGTCCATCTAGTATTCCATGTGTCCATGCTTCAAATGTATCAAGGCGATCCATCTCACGTGTTAGACTTCAGCACCATCTAGTTGGACAAGGATTTTGACCTATGAGGAGGAGCCGATAGCCATTCTAGGCCAGCAAGTTCATCAGTTGAGCTCAAACAGTTATCCCTCAGTTCGAGTGCAGTGGAGAGGTCAGCCTATTGAGGTAGCTACCTGGGAGTCCGAGTCTGATATGCGAAGTAGATATCCCCACCTTTTTCCCAGCTTGGGTACTTTTCTATGATGATCGAGGATGAATGATTGTTTTACAGGTGGAGAACGTGATGACCCAAAAGGTCATCTTCTGATTTAAAACTAAATTTTGTGTTTTGTAGTCTTGAAAACCTCACTTTATCCCTCCTCGATTTGCATGCGCTGTCCGAGCGTGACTCCGAAAAGCTTTTACGTTAAAAGTTCATAAAATTAATAATTCTGCCTTAAAAGGTTGATTTAGTTGACTTCGGTCAATATTTTTCGGTGAACAGACCCAAACTCATGTTTTGGCAGTCCCGATGTGTGAAATATGTGACCTGGGCGTATGCCCAGAATTAGATTCGGTGGTCCCTAACCAGAGTTATGAATTTTTGCTAACAATTTTATGTTTCAAAATTTAATGATTTTTAAGACATTGATATTTCTTTATCTTGTTGGTATCTGGTCCCTATTTTTACTACGTAGCCCGACACATGTTCAATATAATATTTAAGTCATGTCTTTGAAATATGGTGAGAAATGGAGTTATTTTGACGTGATTCAGGTGTTCAGTTGTGAAATTAGGAATTTTGAAGTTTTTTTGGGAAATTTATGTGATTTGGTGCTAAATTCGAAGTTCTAGGTGTTATTTTGGAAATTTGATCACGCTAGGAAGTTCGTATGATATTTTAGGACTTGTGTGTATGTTTGATTTAGAGCCCTGAGGGCTCCGGTGAGTTTCAGGTAGGCTACGTAGTGGTTTGAACTTGGAAAGATTTGCTGGTATAAATGATCTTATTACTGGCCTTTGATCTCACATTTGCGAGATCAGGCATCAATTGCAAACCCTGCATCGTATTTGCGAACTCCTCATCGCAAATGCAAAGAGAAGTTGGGCCATACAGTATTCGCAACTGCGAAGAATTCTTCACATTTGCGAAGTAAAGCTGGGAGGGGCAGTGATCACAAATGCAATCATTTTGTCTCATTTTTTATGGTTCATGTTCACAATTGCGTACTTATCTTTGCAATTGTTAAGGCAGTAGAGATGTGAAGGACCTCGCATTTGCGATGGTCCCTTCGCATTTGCGAGCTTCACAATTGCAAAGCTCAGGTCGTAAAAGTTACATCTGCAACTGTGTAAAAGGGACTTAGACGAAATTTTTACTTCATTTCCCAAATTTTCAAAACCTAAACCACAATAGGCAATTTTTAGAAGACCATGTCATCTCCAAATCATAGGTAAGCGATTCTTTACTAGTTTCTTTCAATCATTCACTTCATTTTACCAGATTTCAACTACGTATCTACGATTTTCATGGTGGAATTGGGTATTTATGGATAGAGACTAGGGATTTCGAAATTTGGGGATTTATACCTCAAATTTAGGTCGGATTCCAAAATCAATTATGTATTCGGGGTCGGGGGTGAATAGGTAATTGGGTTTTGGTCCAAATTTTGGGGTTGGACCAAGTGGGTCCGGGTGTTGACTTTAATTGACTTTTCAAGAATGGCCTAAATTGAATTCCTTGCAATCGTGGGTAGTTCCTAAGGATTAAATTGAATTGTTTGGTTGGTAATTTGCAAGATTCTATTAGTTTGGAGGCTTGTTTGAAGGTTAAAACGGTGATTGAGTTTCTAGTGGCTGTTGGAGAGAGGTAATTGTTGTGTCTAACCTTAGCTTTAGGGATTAGGTATTGTTACCTATTTTCTACGTGTTTAGTTGTTGAGTACAACATATAGGTGAGGTGACGAGTACCTATGTATTGTTGTCAAGTTATATCATGCGAGTGAGTCTTGTTCTTGTGATCGTTATATTCTTTATTCATGTTGATCATGCCTAGACTTGTTATTCCGTATGTTAAGAAACTCTTATCTTGTTTTAGACAATTTGATATTGACTAAGATTGGCTCAAATTCGAGGTTGACATACTGGAACCAAATGTTGAGGCTTGTTATTGATAGTTCCATCTCCCTATTGTTATTGTTCTTTGTTTTGTTGAGGAAGTGTGTAAAGAACGAAGGGTGATGCCATGCCATTTTATATTCATTATAATGTGAGGAATAGTGTTAATCACGAAGGGTGATGTTGTTCCATTTTATATTCGTTATCATGTGAGGAAGAGTGTAACGCATGAAGGGTGATGCCTTGCCATTTCATATTCGTTATCATGTGAGGAAGAGTGTAAAGCACGGAGGGTGGTGTCGTGCTATTCTATATTCATTATCATTGTTTCTTTCATTCAGTACGGTAATGATGAGATAAAAAGAACAAAGGGTGATGTTGTGCACTTAATGTTGCTATGTTTAATATTTCCATTGGTACAAAGCATGTTGGTTGCTGTGTTTCTTTAGTGTTACTATTTTCATGATCTTTTACTCAATTTAGCATGTTTCTCCCTCCCGTTATTATTTGTTAGCTTGTATTATTGTTATTGCTCGTATATTGTATAACTGCACATGTTTATGTTGTTGTCTTGTCCTTGCCTCGTCACTGCTTTGCCGAGGATAGGCTCCGCACTTACCACTACATGGGGTCGGTTTTACTGATACTACATGTCATACCTCCTTTTTCCTACACCCCCGTGAAGGGGTATTAAAGGGAATTTTTCCAATTAAAGTGACAATCGAAACGGGATTTATTTATTTAAAAATTCAGAGTCGCCACTTAGGATAATTTATGGTGTCCCAAGTCACTGGTTCAAATCCAGAATCGAGGAAAAGATTGACTCTGCCTTACAGTCTGCGAACACAGAAATCTGGATAAGGAATTCTGTTAACCCGGGAGAAGGTGTTAGGCATTTCCGGATTCCATGGTTCTAGCATGGTCGCTCAACTGTTATAAGTGGCCTAATTAATCTGATTTTAATACATATTCAAACCTATGTGCATTTAGCTTATTTACTGCTTTTATTTAATTTTAAGGAATATTGCAACGTTATTAAAACACGTCTCGAACCACGTCACATAAATGCACCCATAGTTTTTGACATATTTTAACATTGTTGAGATTTGGATTTGGGTCACATAAATGTGCACCCGAGTTTATGAAAGTAGATTATTAAAATACGCGCCTAAAGCAACTGCGCGTTTGCACTTTGCGAGGGCCATGAAATTTTTGCTAAATGGCATGCCTCAGATTCTAAGGTTGAATTAAAGCTAATTAAAATGAGGGCCACGCAATTGTGACTTTTATTTGGGCATGGCGCACCTCAATCTAAAAAACCTTTAAACAAATAACTCATGAGGGCCATAAATTATGTGATCGGATGGCACACCTCAACTTATTCCAACGTGAATAGATAAGAATAACCAGACTTCGCCAATTTTATCTAGAATCATAAACACGAAATCAATCAAACATAAGTCATGTAAATATTAACCAATGATATGAACAAAAAAACCCAAACAGAAATCATGAATCTCAGTGCCATACACCTCACAAAAATAATGAAAGGACTAAGAAGTTAAACTGTTAAGAGATCGCGACTAGTGTAGTTAACAGCATCATGATCACAGTCCCTAAGCTTATCTGCGTCATGTTGTTAGACAATTATCATGTTATTTAATTAAAAATAACCACTATTAATTAAAAGAAATCAACGGCCATTTTAAAATAAATTGCAAGATATGTAATCTCACTAAGATATGGTGTTACAGTGCATGGGCTTCCAATCAAAATTTCTTGTCGTTGTATTTAACCAACAATAATAGAAAATCCAATTTTAACGGATCCATTTCAGAGTCTAAGCAATTGGTTACAAAAGAGATTGACCTTTAATTGAATCTGAAACTCAGATGCCTATACTGTTTCGAGGCTCATAAGCAACAAACAAAACCCCGGCAGGCAATGGAAACCTGGACCCGGCATCGAAAAAACTCGAACTCCAAATGTGACCTCAACCGAACTCCATGTTTCAGATCAGAATCGAAACTCAAAAATGGCTCCAAATCTGTTTTTGTGCATGATTGTATGCGTTGTTTAGAAGCTGGAATTTTTGAGTTGGAGAATGGTTGTGTATGAAGAAAACAAGGATCGTTGGTTTGGGTCGATGGCTTTAAGGTCAGAAGCTCGCCAAAGATGGCAGCTTCGAGGTGAGCAGAGGTCCAGCGACGGCGACTATTTGTTTGGTGTCTCTAATGGCTGCTTCAGGTCTTCAGCGTTTTTGTTTTTTCTGGGGAAGGGAACGAAGAAGATCCAAATACAGGGGTGGTGCTATTTTTTATTTTCTGGTGTATATCGTGAGCTCCCCCTTTATTTAGTGTATCTGCTCCCCCCCCCCCCCNAAGAGAGGAATAACCATGCGGGACCCATGTGCTGGTGCAAATTTGTTATAGCAAGAACATAAAGGAATCGCGTTGCCATGTGGCAGCTAATAATTGGTCTTATTTTTCCTTCCTTTTTTATAATCCTAAGTAACGGAAATTAAATATTACTAAATAAAAATAGCAAAAATTAGACAAAAAAATATAGTAACTATATTAAAGGAATTGAACTACTAGTATTACTATATATCTCCTAAAGCCAACTACTTAAAACTACTAAACTAGATAAAACTATATTTTTTGGAAACTCTTCTTTCTTTGCAAATGAAAAATAAAACCATTACTCCAAAATATGTAAGTCCTTTTTTTTGTGACAAAATGAAATAAAAGAGTCAAATTAATTAAAATAGCTATATTAGACCTAAATTAAATATTTACATGCTAAAATATTAAAAATCTTGGGGAGGATCAAAAATCACATGTCTACAGCTGCCCCTCTTTGATTGGAAACGTGAAGAGTTTTCAGACAGAGAACGACTAGATAGGTTTTTTGACCCGACCCTTATTTGGGATAGACTATAACCGAGAAAAGGGGAATGTGATCGAGCCCTGGTATCTGAGCTGCATACATATCCTTGGCTATAAAGGAATCAGACCACGTGTAGTTCAGAAGTGAATGAGGTGATGGAGTACTGAGGTGGATAGCCAGTCGAGGTGTCGTTCTGCTAAGGTTCGATCCGCGGTCCCGATTATACATCAAAATCAAAAAATTAAAAAGACTAACTAAGCCTATCAGCTACGAATTACAAGATTCCTATCTATGAGTCTTCTGAAGCTTGATCTTGAGTCTCGGTTAGTTCTTCATGCGGTCCCTAATTTGAATCTTGATGCTTGTTAGCCGCAGGTGTTGGTTCAATCTTCTTCAGCTTTTCAAACCAAGACGGGACATGCGAAGCCTGTGATTTCAATCATATCTTGGGCAATCTGCACCTTCTGCACTTCAACACTTTGAGTTCATTTTTTTTTTTGTTCTTTTTCTCCTTTTTCTTTATTTTGGATTAAGACTAATTCTTTTGGTCATCTCGAACCCTATTTCTTGAGATAAAACCTGCTCAAACACCAAAACAAACAAACGAATAAAATTTTTCTGCCATAGTTTTTACTAGGAAAATTTCGTGAGTTACTTGTAACAAAAATCTAAACTATTTTCTCTTTTTTTATCTTTTTTTTTGTTAAAGCAAATAAAATAAGGATTGCATCTATCTAGAAGGGAAAAGATTGGGGGATGGAGTCCTTTATCTAAAAATGTCAACTCAAGGATTGGAGCCCTAATGTTGGCGAAAAGGCGACTAGGGAATGGAGGCCCTAAGTCTAAAAAGCTCAACTCAGGGATTGGAGCCCTAATGTTGGCAAAAGGCAACTAGGGAATGGAAGCCCTATGTTTAAAAACTCAACTTAAGGATTGGAGCCCTAATGTTGGTAAAAAAACGACTAGGGAATGGAGGCCCTATGTCTAAAAACTCAACCCAGAGATTGGAGCCCTAATGTTGGTAAAAAAAAGCGACTAGGGAATGAAGGCCCTATGTCTAAAAGTCTCAACTAGGAATTGGAGCCCTATGTTGAAAAAAGGAGACTGCTAACTTGTGTACTTACGCTAAAATTAACCAAGAAGAATTATTTTTTTTGGTTATCTTAGGAGAAAAATTCATCGACTAAGATTTCTATCCTAGGAGAAAGTTTATCAGACTTGGTCTTCTATCTTAGGAGAAAAATTCATCAGACTAAGATTTTGATCCTAGGAGAAAGTTCATCAAACTAGGTCTCTTTTTGGCATCTTAGGAGAAAGATTCATCAGGCTGGGTTTTCTATATGGTATCTTAGGAGAAAGATTCATCGATCTAAGATTTCTATCCTAGGAAAAAGTTCATTAGACTAGGTCTTCTAACTTAGGAGAAATATTCTTCAGACCAAAATTTTAATCCTAGGAGAAAATTCATCAGACTAGGTCCATTTTTGTTATCTTAGGAGAAAGATTCATTAGACTAAGATTTCTATCCTAGGAAAAAGTTCATCAGACTAGGTCCATTTTTGTTATCTTAGGAGAAAAATTCATCATACTAAGATTTCTATCCTAGGAGAAAGTTCATCAGACTAGGTTTTCTATCTTAGGAGAAAAATTCATCGGACTAAGACATCTGTCCTAGGAGAAAGATCCTCAGACTAGGTTTCCTATCTTAAGAGAAAGATTCATCACACTAAGATTTATATTGGGAGGAAAATTCATCAGACTAGGACTTTTATCCTAGGAGGAAAAATGTGAAGATCAATGGCGAGAATTTATGTACAATAGCAAGACCAATAAAGGCAAAGATTTGAGAAACTTCCCTTTGTCGGCTTTTCTCTTCTTTTCTTTTTCTTCTCTCTTTTTTTTTTTGAACCACTTTCCTTGCACTGCTTTATTCCTATTGCAAACAAAGAAAAATTTGTCAGTTTTGAAAATGGTGGTCGGTTTGTGGCCTTGAGTCTTGGACAGCTTGGCTTCTGCTCAATCAGCTTGAGTCGGTTTCAAGAGACTTTTGCTCTGCATCAACCCTGATTGTTTCACACCCATTACCATTTGTATTTGTGGCTCAATCAGCCTTGTCCCGATTGGAGATCTTTGCTTAGGTGACCTTTTCTGATATCTTCAACGACTTTTTGCTTTTTAAGCAATTTGTCTATTAGAGAGAATCACAAGTTATCTTTTTTAAGCCAAGTAGGCTGACAAGAGTCTTTTTGGGGAAGCCTTTGCATGAATCATCAAGGCATGTTGACAGTAACAACTGAGTGTGCTGGCCAAATTTAATTTGTGCAATTGAAAAGCTGGTAGCAGATTTTGAAATCTTTTCTTGCTTGTTTTGACAAGGACTTACTCAGAGTGAAGGACACAATGATGCATAGAAACAAGTATTAACAAGAAATGCCCCCTGTCGGAAGGACAGAAGGAAGATTTTTTTTTAATAACTAGCCTTAATGATCATGACATGCATTTTGGACTTAACGGTCGATCTATCAAACTAACCAAATCTTCCCTTTTACCATTCTTATGACTTTGAAGTCAGGCTTGTTCGTGTCAATCATTTGCATCATCTTCACGACTCACTTTCGGCTAGTGGTGCCTCGAGGAATTTTCACCAACAAGTCTCTCTCATATGTTTATCTCTACTTACCGTCGCCTTATAGTGCCCGTGAAGGTTTTCACTAATAACACTCTTTCATTTTTCTTTTTCTTTCCCCTGCTTTTTTGCGAGCAACTTGACAGTGTTCTACGTCGTGTGACAACTGTTGCTCATTGCATGCATCTCTTGGAATTCTTGAAGGCATATCGGGAGGTCTTTATTTGGAAAGTTTTGGATATGGTTTGAAAGAAAGGTCGGCATGATGGCTTAAAGTAAACTCAAAATGAGGGGTTATGGACTTACAAATCTTGGAATCGACTCTTTCAAAAGTAAAATAAAAACCTCTGTCCCAGTTTCAGCTGTTAGGGATTTTTGTTTGGGTTTTTTTTTTCTTTTTTTCTTTTTTTTTGGATTTTTTTTCTTGGATTCTTATTTGGTTGGACCGAACCGTGAGGCTACCTATGTATCCTTTTTTTAAAGGAATCAGGTCTAACGTAATTCAAAATCTGACCTAACTATTTTTCAACTTTCTTTCCTCTATCTTTTCTTTTTCTTTTTTTTTTATTTCAAAACAAATTGCCCCAACTTCTATTTACCGGGAGCATGGACCTTTGACTGTTCTTTTCTTCTTCTTTTTTCACTTGAACTTTCTAAGAATTGCCCTAGTTTGTACTCTTGGGACATGGACTTTTTTTTTTCCTTTTTCTTTTCATTTTTCATTTTCATCTTTTATTGGGCTTTTAACTCTAACTTGATTCCAAAAGAGGGTGGTCAAACAAAATAACACAGGCTCAAAGGGGTGACAAAGGGTATAAAGTGTTTGGGTAGCAGAAAAAAGGTCTCCCAACCTCGAGAACGCCAAACATATTATCTTTTTGCAATAACAACATTCATGAACATGCCTGTCTTCTTGGTGTGTCATGGTCACAAGACACTTTCCATCCATTAACTTCAAACATTCCAACAATCTTCAATTGGTTCTTCCTCCAGCCCGATCTTCACAAGGATTTCAAGGTGACTTTTACTGACCTTAATTCCCAAGTATTTCAACTCTTTATTCATCCTCAAAAGTGCTGCTCTTTTTTTTCGTTATCCAATTCCAGATTAAATCAGTTTCTAAGATTTGACCAAAATTTCAGCATGCATCTCATGCCATTAGAACTAGCGAGAGAAGAATTAGGAATAGAATAACACGAAAGGACAAACTGTATTTTATTGAATAAGGATGGAAGTGTTTGACAACTAAAAAATCAACCTAATATCCGAGTTACAAACCTAAAATAACCTGGATAATAGCAACAAAAACAGGCAGACATGACTCATACAAACATAATAGAATGATAGAAGGGTTTGACTCAATAAAACAAATAAAATCTGAATCACAACCCTGAAATAACCCAGATAGCAGAAAAAAAACATCAAAACAAGCTACCAAGGTTCCTTCCTTAGAGGAGGGAATGACTTTTCAATTGCTACGCTTGACATTTAGCCACAAATTTGCTCATCAGAATCAGTAGAGCCTTCCAATTTCAAAATCATTAACTTCAGTTAGCAGGTTCCGAGAGGATTCTCATACTCCATGTCACCAGGCATCATTCCCACAAAGTGTGCATCATCATGTGCAGGTAATGGATTCTGCATGATATTCTGGGTGTCACTGTCTTGAATCACAATCAGGTTTTCCTGGATCATCCTTTCTATTTCTCTTTTCAAATCCCGACAACTTTCAACACTGTGCCCCTGGGCATTAGAATGGTATTCACACCTTTTAGAAGGATCAAAGCTTCTTTCACGTGGGTCCACATGCTTTGGAAGAATGAGTGGAATCATGCCATAATTCTTTAACTTCTCAAATAAGCTTGCATAGGACTCTCCTATTGGTGTAAGATTATTTTTCAACTTTTGTTCCCTTCTATACCCCTGGCTTGGATGTGGGTTATAAGGCACTTGAAAATTTTGTGGAGGCTGGTGGAGATTTTGTGATGCTCGTGCTCGCCTTCTTGGGTGATTTGGTGGCTGGACAACATACTGGGGTGGATCAACAGAATATGGTAGGTTATGAGGTGGATAGTAATGCTCAAGGGAGTCATGGAAAACCTGATGAGGCTGCACATACCTTCGAGGTATTCTCCTGGGACCTCTTCTTGACCCTGTTGTCATCATGATTTCTTAATCCTTCTCATTTATGTCACTAAAATTATCAGATTCAAACTGGACAGCCTAAGTTGCGGCTTTAAGAACTGCTTGACTTATAATTTTGCCTGTCTTAAGACTATTCTCCACCATTTCTCCCATCTTGATTGCTTCCGAGAAGGATTTGCCCACTGCGGACATCATGTTTTGAAAGTGATTTGGCTCTTGCGCTTGAAGGAAAACAATGATTAGCTCATGGTCATCCATGGGTGGCTTAACCCTAGCTGCTTGCTCTCTCCATTTAATGGCATAATCCCCGAAACTTTCAATTGATTTCTTCTTCAGGTTTAAGATGGAATTGTGATCTGGTGCAATGTCAATGTTGTATTGTAACTGCCTGACAAAGGCATGTGCCATGTCCTCCCAGACATACCAGCGAGATGTGTCTTGATCCATAAACCATTCGGATGTTGCTCTTGTAAGGCTTTCCCTAAAATAAGCTATCAGCAGTTCTTAATTTCTTCCCGCACCCCTCAGTTGATTGCAATACCTTTTCAGGTGGGCTATGGGGTCTCCATGTCCATTATACTTTTCAAATTTGGGAGTCTTGAAACCAGGCGACAAGTGGACATCAGGGAACATACATAGATCTTTGAAGGCAACATTCTTTTGACCTGCCAACCCTTGCATGTTTTTCAACCGTTGTTCTAAGCTTCTCACTCTTTTGTTCATTTCGTCCTATACCACCTTTCGGGCAGGCTTCTCAATTTTTGCAGGAAGATCAAACGAGTACGAGTGGTACTCAGGAGAGTGGTACTGTTTTTGTTGTGTAGCAAATTGTGACTCATGACGAGGTTGTCCTTGACCACTGGCCCATGCTTGACACATTTCGGTCATTTGTTGTCTCAATATTCTATTTTCCTCAAACACAATAGACTCTTGTTGAACCCTCTGACCCTAGTCTCTTGAGCACTTGTAACAGCTTCGATGTCAGCTATTATTTTTCCTTGGACCTTGTGTTTCCAGCTTACCACAAACCGACCACCTCAGCTTTCTTTACAATTCAAAACGAAAGACATGTTAAAATGGACTATGTCAGTCCCTATTATTATCAACATTTTTTCACTTTTGTTTTTTTTTCTTTTTTTTTTTGACTTATTTTCACTCAACTTATTTTATGGCTATGATCGAATTCGATGGGGATTGCCTACGTATCATGACCCCGCATGAATCAGATCCTGCGTAGTTTGGAAAGATTATGAATAAAGTAAATAAATGAACTCTTTTTTTTTTGGATTTTGATTTTTTTGATTTTTTTTAAAAAAATTACTAAAGAAACACTTTTAAAGAAGAAAGAAAATATATTTTTTTTTTTGATTTCAATTTGTTTTTTTTTTATTTCGAAAGAACTACTTCTAAAGAAAAAGAAAATATTTTTGAATCTCAAATTTCTTTTAAATTTTCGAAAGAAGAATGATATTTTTTTTTTGAGTTTGAGAAAACTTAGAAGAATTTTTTTTTTTGTATTTTTTAAAACTTTAGGGTGTCAAACAAAGACTTTCTAAAGAAGGAAGTAAAGGAAAATATTTTTTGATTTTTTTTTTTTGAAAATGGTGGGCCGGAACCGATGAGGTTCGCCTACGTATCTCACATCCGGTGAGAATCAGAACTGTGTAGTTCGCCAGTTTTGGCGGAACAGGAAAAACATGACTTATTTTGAAATGATTTTTCTTTTTCTATTTTTCAAAATTTCAGCAAAGTTTCAGGATATTTCAAATACCTACATCTCACTCTTTTCTTTTTCTTCTTTCTTTTTTTTTATTTTTATTTTCTTTCCCTGTTCAAGAAGCCAGTCAGCATGCAAGCCTAAATAGACAGATATGCAAGTAGCACGTAAGATGCATCAGGATGGTCTTTTAATTTGGGTACACCTGTCCTAGACGGACCCAGCCCCTGTGTTGAGTCCCCTAAGTCAAATGCACGTGATGCAAATAATCGTTCCTACTAGGGATCTGACATGAGGCTGAGTTATTCTAGGTTCAAAACCTGGGTATGTGTTCGAGACTGTGTACTCGAGCGGACAACTCGAGTCGAGGAGGGGGCTACGTACCGGAAACCAAAAGGCCATCCGGCTTAGTAACTTGTCCGAGCCTCTTTCTTATTTCAAGGTATATCCAACAGAGAAGAGAAGGGTTTTGTAACAGTTTATATATAGTTCAGATAATATCAAAGTGGTAAAAGCATCATTTAGCACATTAGGCCCAAACATGTAATAAGATCAGACAACAGATAAAGCCAAAATATAACAATTATTCCAAGCTCTAATTCTGAACCCTGAATGAGAAGTTCTGGGTTCTTTTCCCCAGCAGAGTCGCTAGAACTGTCATACCTCTTTTTTCCTATACCCCCGTGAAGGGGTATTAAAGGGAGTTTTTTCAATTAAAGTGACAATCAAAATGGGATTTATTTATTTAAAAATTTAGGTTCGGCACTTGGGATAATTATGGTGTCCCAAATCACCGGTTCAAATCCCAAATCGAGAAAAAGATTTAGTCTGTCTTACAATCCGCGAACACAGAAATTCGGGTAAGAAATTCTATTAGCCCGGGAGAAGGTGTTAGGCATTCCCGAATTCCGTGGTTCTAATACGGTTGCTCAACTGTTATAAGTGGCCTAATTAATTTAATTTTAATACATGTTCAAACCTATGTGCATTTAGCTTATTTACCGCTTTTATTTAATTTTAAGGAATATTGCAGCGTTATTAAAACATGTCTCTAACCACGTCACATAAATGCACACGTGATTTTTGATATATTTTAACATTGTCTAGATTGGATTTGGGTCACATAAATGTACACCCGAGTTTAGGAAAGTAGATTATTATAATACGCGCCAAAAGCAACTACGCGTTTGCACTTTGCGAGGGCCATGAAATTTTTGCTAAATGGCACGCCTCGGATTCTAAGGTTGAATTTTTGGTTTTTCTGGGGAAGGGAAGGAAGAAGATCCAAATACAGGGGTGGGGTTGTTTTTTGTTTTCTAGTGTATATCGTGAGCTCCCCCTTTTTTTAGTATATCCGCCCCCTTTTTATATAATATGTGTGTGTCTATCATGCACTAAAATCCAAATAGAAGAATAACCATGTGGGGCCCATGTGCTGATGCAAATTTGTTATAGCAAAAACAGAAAGGAATCTTGTTTCCATGTGGCAGCTAATGACTGGTCTTATTTTTCCTTTTTTATTTGATAATCCTAAGTAACAAAAATTAAATATTACTAAATAAAAATAGCAAAAATTAGACAGAAAAATATAGTAACTATATTAAAGTAATTTAACTACTACTATTACTAAGTATCTCCTAAAGCCAACAACTTAAAAATCACTAAACTAGATAAAACTATGTTTTTTGGAAACTCTTCTTTCTTTGTAAATGAAAAATAAAACTATTACTCCAAAATATATAAGTCCTTTTTTTTTAATTTTTTTTTGTAATTTTTTTTTGTGACGAAATGAAATAAAAGAGTCAAATTAATTAAAATAGCTATATTAGGCCTAAATTAAATATTTACATGCTAAAATATCAAAAATCTTGGGGAGGGTCAAAAATCACATGTATACACTATACTCTGCACTTTCTGTGAAGATTTTGGTACTGGACCGAGTTGGTGGCTTGATCTGCTAGCTAAATCTTAGTAGTTCGTGGATTGTGACATCAGATTCTGGGTGGTTTTGTATAAGTATTAATTGGGTTATTACAAAATTCCTCACTTCTTTAATCTGTTATGGTTTAATTATTGTTATTTTTCGAATTGTTTAAGAGTTCGGGTATTAATCCCTAATTGTTGGATTGCCTAGTAACTTAAAGTTTAGGCGCCATCATGGTCCCGATAGTGGGGAATTCGGTCATGACATGCGGGAACCTGGGCTCCTCTCGTTGGGCCGCATATGTGATGCTTCAATCGCACTTGCGGCTGACCAACTGCAAGTGTAGTTATGACAGCAGCTGGAGCTTTAGCTCTTGCTCGAATTTTCAACTTAGTCCGAGCCTCATCAATTGGCGCTCGGGGGCCCCGAGGCCACACCCGAACATACTAACAAGTTTGGAATCATAAATTGACTCGCTCGAACCCTTTGAATGCCCGAAACAACATTAAATCTAAGAATCACACCCCAAAACCAATTGAATCAAACTTATGAAGCTTAGTTCTTCAATCTACTTCAAATGTGCCGAAACATACTGATACTAATCGGAATAACACCACATTTTGGGAATAGATCCGTAATGTCATTTAAGACTTGTACGCAAAATTTCCATTTAGACCTTGATATCACCAAAACCCGCTCTAAATCAAATTGAAAGAACTTCTAAAAACCTTTAAGAAACAACTTTCACTATTAGGCGCAAAAATGCCCCGAGTCATCCAAAATCCAATCCGGGCTTACGCCCAAGTTCGAAATCATCATACAAACCTATTGGAACCGTGAAATCCCGATTCAGAGGTCGTTTACTCAAAATATTTATCGAAGACAAACTTGGCATTTTAAGCCAACCTTAAGGAACCAAGTGCTCTGATTTAAACTCAAACTCTTCAAAATCCCAAACCAACCATCCCCGCAAGTCATAAATCAGTAAAAGCAAGTACGGAAAGTCTTATTTATTGGAAAGGATTTCTACAAAGTAAAATGACCAGTCGGGTCTGTGAGCACGTGATTTTTGCCCTAAGCAAATTATTCCAAAAGTTTCGAATAAAATAATTTTACAATTTTTATGAATTTTGTTGCATTTTTGTGTTAATTGATTGCATAATAGTTCATATTAAAAATACAAAAAATATGCATTTGCGTTAGGAATTTAATTTCACATTTTTGGAATTAAGTAGGTATTAATTCATTTTAGAACAATTTAAAGAAAATTACAAAATAGTCTTAGGCCATTTTAATTGATAATTATTGCATTTTTTAATTGATAATTGATTTTTTTTAATAATTTTAGAAGTTAAATAGTTTTATTAGGCTTTGTTTAACTTTTACAAAATCAGATAATACAAAGTAAAAATATAAAAAATGAAAATGAATGCAAAAATACAAGAATTAAAAAGAAAGAAACAAAAAAAAAACAAGGGGAAAACAAAAAGAAAAATTCAAGGAAATTGTTTGTATAAGACAGACAAATTGGTCTCTTGTTTTGCTGGCTCAAATGGCTAATATCCGCCCAAATCTAGCCCAGATTAATTCCTTGATCCGGTCCACTTCATGAAATATGCAAAACGATGTCCTTTAAATCGTTAAATCCCAGCCATCAACTACCCTCGTCCAATGGTCCATATGAGTTATGTCATTTAACAAATATATAATAAATATTATGAGAAGAACCCTAGACATTAGAACCCTTCCTCGTACATTCCTGTAAATCGCCGCCATCGACCACCGTACGCCGCCTGCCGGAATTCGCTCACGGCGGCGGCGTGCCTCCGTTCCCGACCAAACTTGCACCAAAATGTTCCTCCTCTCCTCCTCTATTCAAATCATCAACCCTCTTTCCTCGAATCCCACTGCAAGGCTCCAAAATCCCCAAACCCTAGAGTCCGCCGCCCTTTTTCCATCGCCTTAGGGTGGCGGCGCCACTATAGAACGCCACCAAATTCATACCCCCGCACCGCCTCGAGGCTCCCTTTACAAATATGTCATCATCTTCCATGGAATCTTGTTGGAGGTCATCAAATAACTGCCTCCGGCGTCAACTGGTCAAGCTTCATCGCCAATTTTGATTTGTTGGTTTAAGTCCGACGATTAGGTATTTTCCCTTTTCTGTATACTCTGTTCGTCTTGCTTCTCATTTCTTTTTCTTCTTTCTTCTGTTTACCTCGTTTTGTCACTTCATTCTCATCTCTCTGTTTTTCTTTATTACCTTTACTAGTTTCATAAGTTCCAGGATGTTGTATATAATTGTAGGGTTATTCAAAATTAATTATCGTTGAGTGCTGTTTTTCATTTCTATTGTCGAGCACTGTTTTAGTAACACGTTTGAAGTATTCTGTTGATGTGAGCATAGTTTGCGATTATGTGCAATTTTAACTCAAATTCCTGATTAATTGACTAACAGGATATTACAGTTTGTTTTATTTCTTAGAATCTGATTCGAATTTAGTTCTTAATTCTGCCTAAGAGGTCTTATTAATGGTTAAAACAGTTAGTGATAATTTGTATTAATTAGGATTGGTTATAGCCTATTGGGATAAACTAAGGTTGGTAATTCTAAGAGTAAAGTGGGGGCACTTTTGGAATGGCAAAATAGGTTAATGGTAATTATAGCTTAGCTGAAGGGCAATTTGGGTAATGGAAAAGGGTAGTTTAATCAAATTTGGTAATTTTATAATGCAAGTGAGGGTAGAATAGGTATTTCAAAGGGACAGGAACATGATAGATGTAATTAGAACCTTCTAGAATGGGCTTTAGTATAAGTTTTAATAAACTAGGTGTAGTAACTTGTAAGACAAGTCAGAAATAAGAGGTGAAAAACAGAAATAACATAGGGACTAAAAGGTAAAATAAAAATTTGAAATTTCCTCCCAATTGTGTCTATAAATAGGCAGTCATTCTGCCTTGTTTGGCCAGTTTTGGACCCTAAAAAATATCTGTCAAATTCCAGATCTGAAATTAAAATTTCAGATCACAATTCACTCTTCTAGATCCAAATTTCTTTCAAAAATCCAAAAACAAGTAAAAAATCAGTAGAAAATCCCAAAAGTCACTGTTTCATTGATAATTTAGTTTAAAATTGAAGGTTGTGCATTGATCTTCTCCTATTCTAGCAGCTGAAATTCTGTGAAAGTGCAATTGGATTGGTTGAGTTTGTTTTTTTCTGGTTTAAATCTAGTGCTGTGGTTTAATCCAGGGCAATTTGAGGCTGTGATTGGATTTAATTGTCCTGTTGCTGTTGTTGAGGTGTTTAGTACACTAAAACTGTTGCTGACTCTCCTGCTTCATTTCCTAATATCAGGTACATACTCTAAAGCTTTTAAGTTTGTAAAAATGAAGTAGAGGATCATTCGAAATTAATCTCTGAACTTCATTTACATTGGATCTAATATAAAAATAAATTGTTTGTTAGACATTTCAGGGCTTTTATGTATTAAGATGATTTTAGATGTATAATTGAACTGATTAAGATTTGGATTGTATAAGCCATTATTGTAGTTCTCATTGAATGCCTAGTTTTATTTGTTTTAGATATTGTAAATTGACCTTATGTTGCAGTGATTAGCTTTAGAAGTTGAGATTCAAAATCACAAATTAGATGTTAGTCTAGTAAGGCTAGTTTGAATTAGTGTGTAATTAATTAGTCTGTGATTGAGCGTAAGGTATTAGCCTATTCATGTGTAATATTGTTAAAGGAACAGAGTTAATAAGCAGTCTCAGCAAATTGATCTATAGTTTCTGTTGTTATTCATAATTAGCGGCACATCAGTAGGTAAATAGATAAGAATAGTTTAAGCATGAAACTGAGATAATAATCGATTCCAGGTAAAAATAAATAAATACACATTAATCATCCTTATAATCAATTGTTAACTGCAGGGAAAAGTTAGCATGTCTAAATTTAATTTTATTTTAAATAAAAAGGTTTAAAGAATTAAAATTCCATTTTGAGTAAAGATCCAGATACATTAGTTTAATGTTGGGCCCAGTCGTGTTATTAACAGAACCAGTCAAATAAGAGTATATCGTATTGTTTTCCTCCGTTTGGGCCATCCTGCAAAGGGCCTAGACCTGTGATTATTTTTTAATGCTAATCTTACCAAACAGAAAATTGATTTAGTAATAAATTCGGGTTTTGAATGAGGTAGCGGGTTCAAGCTAAAAGGTTCCACCCTTTTGTTTGAACTCGGACTTGAATTCGAGATTCGAGTTTATATTCGTGAATTAATTGACAATTAAAGATAAATATATAGAAAATTTTAGATTGTTAGTTTGGCCTAAAATGAGACGAGCCTCGTTAAACCAAATATATAGTCGCAGGGCCCTCATTAATTACTTAACGAAAAAAATACTTAGAATTCGGTATGGGCTGTTTAGCAAATTTCACGGTCTTGCCAAAAGATAACAATACGTTAGCCATTTTAGGTGCGTCTTTTAAATAATTTTACTTTCCTAATACGGGTGTGCATTTCATGCAACCCAAATCCAAATCTGAAAATGTTGAATAAGAATATGTTGAGATTCCGGGTGCCTTTCATGTGACACGATCCGAAAATATTTTGTTAAATGACGTTTACTTTCTTAAAAAATAATAATTGATAAAAAGTGGTAATTAATTCTAAAATTGCACAAATAGGATAACATGTATCAAAATCAAATATTTTAGCCAAATATAATAGTTGAGAGACCGTGCTAGAACCACGGAATTCGGGAGTGCCTAACACCTTCTCCCGGGTTAACAGAATTCCTTCCCCGAATTTCTGGATCGCGACTGTTAAACAGAGTCAAACCCTTCCTCGATTCGGGATTCAAACCGGTGACTTGGGACACCATAAATCTCCCAAGTGGCGACTCTGAATCTTAAATAAATGAATCCCGTTTCGGTTGTCCTTTAAGTGGAAAAACTCCTTTCTTTATTATACCCCTTCCCCGGGATGTAATAAAAGCCTTAAGCGGAAAAAGGAGGTGTGACAGGGTCATTACATTCTCCACCTTTGAAATAAACATTTATCCTCGAACTAGTTTAGATTCATACCTGAAGTGATAAATAAGTGTGGATATATGTTCTGCATGTCTACTCGGACTCCTAGGTCGCCTCATCGACTGGTTGACCCCTCCATTGAACTATTACCACAGAAATCCTCTTGGACCTCTACTCACTCTAGCTGAATAGTACTTCAGTCTAACACATGAGACAAGTCAGCATGATAGCTCCAAAGCATAGACACGTGAAAAAACGGATGAACCCTGGAGAGGCTGTGAGCTAAATCAAGCTCATAAGCAACCTCCTTAACTCTTCTCAACACCTCAAAGAGGCCTATAAATCTTGGGCTCAACTTCCCCTTCTACCCGAATCTCATAATACCTTTCATTGGCGTGACCTTTAAGAGAACCTTCTCGTCAACCATAAATGATACATCTCACGCCTTCAGATCTCGTAACTCTTCTGTCTGGACTTTGTTGTGCGAAGTTTCTCCTGGATCAACTTTACCTTTTCCAAGGCATCTTTAACCAAATTTGTACCATATAGATTAGCTTCGCAGGGCTCAAACCTCCCGATGCGAGAAAAACATCATCGACCATATAAAGCGCTAAATGGAGCCATCTCGATGGTGGATAGATAATTGTTGTTGTAAGCAAACTTGGCCAAAGACAAGAACTGATGCCACTATCTTCCAAAGTCAATCACAATTGCTCTCAACATGTCCTCGAATATCTAAATTTTCTGTTGTGACTGTCCGTTGGTCTGAGGATGAAATGTTGTGTTGAGCTCTACACGGGTCTGCAACTCACTCTGTATGGCTCTCAAAAATACGAATTGAACTGAGGGCCATTGTCAGATATGATGGAACGGGCACATCATGCAACCAAACTATCTCTAGAATATAAATCTGGGCCAACTTCTCTGAAGTATAGATAGTCGAAACTGGAACGAAGTGTGCCGACTTGGTCAATCAGTCGACAATGACCCAAACTGCATCAAACTTCCGCAAGGTCCACGCAATCCAACCATAAAGTCTATAGTAATGCTCTACCATTTCCACTCAGGTATAGTCATCTGTTGAAGCAGGCCACCTAGCCTCCGGTGCTCATATTTGACCTGTTGGCAATTTAGGCACTTAGCTACATACTCCACTATGTCTTTCTTCATCCATCGCCACCAATAATATTGTCTCGGGTCACGATATATCTTCGTAGCACCTGGATGAATAGAATATTATAAACTGCCTGCCTCCTATAGTATCCTCCCTCACAAGCCATTGACATTAGGAACACATAGGCGACCCTGGAGTTGCAAAACACCATCCTCGCCAGTAGAAACCTCTTTGGCACCACCCTGTATACCATCTCTCTGAGAACTCCAAATGCAGATGATCAAACTGGTGAGCCTTGATCTACCCCAATAATGAAGACTGAGCAACAACACACGCAAGAACTTGGCCGAGCTCTGAAATGTCCAACCCCACAAGTCTATTAGCCAAGGACTGAATGTCTAACACTAGTGGCCTCTCCTATGCCGAAATGAATTCCAAGCTACCCATACTCTCTGCCTTCATGCTTAAGGCATCCGCGACCACATTTGCCTTTCCTAGATGGTAAAGAATGGTAATGTCATAATCCTTCACTAACTCAAGCCATCTATGTTGCCTCAAATAAAGATCCCTTTACTTGAACAAATAATGTAAAATGCGATGATCACCGTAAACCCCGCATGACACGCCATACAAATAATGCCTCCATAACTTAAGAGCACGAACAATTGCAGCTAACTCTAGGTCATAAATTGGGTAATTCTTCTCATGAATCTTCAGTTGACGTGAAGCATTTTCAATAACTCGCCCATCCTACATCAATACACAACCCAAGCCAACGCGTGAAGTGTCACAATAAATCGTATACATCCCCGAACCGGAAGGCAACACTAGAACTGGTGTTGTGGTTAAAGCTGTCTTGAGGTTGTGAAAGCTCACCTCACTATTATCGGACAATTAAAATGGAGCACCCTTTTGGTTCAATCTAGTCAAAGGTGTTGCAATGTATGAAAAACCCTGCACAACCGGCAATATTAACCTACTAACCCTAGGAAACTCCTGATCTTAGTCACTGAAGAGGAAGGTGTCCAACTCTGACTACCTCAATCATCTTAGAATCCACCTTAATACCCTCTCCCGATACAACATTCCCCAAGAATGCCACAGACTATTGCCAAAATTCACACTTAGAGAACTTAGCATGTAGCTTATATTCCCGCAACGTCTGAAGCACCACCCTCAAATGTTTCTCGTGCTCTCCCAGGCTACGTGAGAAAATCAAGTTGTCATCAATGAAGATGATATTAAAAAATAAATATAAGGCTTGAACACTGGTTCATCAAATCCATAAACGCTGTTGGGGCATTAGTCAAGCCAAATGATATCCCTAGAAAGTCATAATGGCCATATCTATAGTACGGAAAGCAGTCTTCGGAACATTTGAGTCCCAAATCTTCAACTGTTGTTACCCCGATCTCAAGTCGATCTTAGAAAACACCCTAGCACCCTACAACTAGTCAACCAAATAATTGTTATGCGGAAATGGGTACTTGTTTTTTATGGTAACTTTGTTCAACTGGCGGTAATTAATGCACATCTGCATAGTCCCATCTTTCTTCGTCATGGATAATGCTGGTGCACCCCAAGGTGATACACTTGGTCTGACAAACCCCTTTTCTATTAACTCCTCTAGCTGCTCCTTCAGCTCTTTCAACTCTATCGGAGTCATACGATATAGTGGTATCGATATAGGCTGGGTACCTAGAGCCAAATCAATACAGAAATCAATATCACAATTTGGCAACATGCCCAGAATGTCAAAAGTAAACACATCGGCGAACTCCCGGACTACTAAAAGTGAATCAATCATCGAAGACTCTACGGTGGTATCACAAACATATACTATATATACCAAACAACCATTCTCAACCTGATGTCTAGCCTTTAGGAAAGAGATAACCCGACTAGATGCACTAACGAAGGAACCCCTTCCACTCCAATCTCGGTAACTGTAGCATAGCTAAAGTAATAGTCTCGGCATGACAATCAAGGATGGCGTGATATGGGGATAACTAGTCTATGGCCAGGATGACCTCAAAGTCGAACATATAAAGTAATAGAAGGTTTGCTCTGGTCTTGTAACAATAGAATATAACCACACAGGATTGGTAGATCTGATCCAAAACCACAGAATTGCCCACATGAGTGGACACATAAATAGGAGTACCCAAAGACTCATGAGGAATATCCAGGAAATGAGCAAACAGAGATGATACATATGAATAGGTAGACCCTGGATCAAATAACACTGAAGTATCCCTACCACAGACATAAATAATACTTGAGATCACGGTATCTGAGGCTACTGCATATTGTCTGTCCTAAAAATCATAGAATCTAGCTGGAGCGTCGGTTGGCTGACCTCCCCTTACCTAGCCTCCACCTCTAGGACGGCCCCTACCAGCCTATCCCCCACTTCTAGGCAGTCGGGCGACTGATGATGCAATCATGGGCTGATGATCCTGATGTACTGCTTTGCCCCAAAGTCTGGGGCAGGTCCTCTTTATGTGACCAGGATCTCCACACTTGTAACCACCTCTCGGTACCATAGACATTGACCTGATGTTTGACCTTATAGCCTGAATACCCACTAGAAGAACCCTAAACGGCTGGTGGGTGGTATAACTCTCAGGCATTGCACTGAAATAAGCACTGGAAGAACCCTGATGAACTGGTGAACAGTATGAGCTCTCTGACATAATGCTAAACTAAGGTCGTGCTGGAGCACCCCGATGAGGTGGTGGTGGTGCTGGATATGTAGGCCTGCTAGGCTGAACCCTCCCCAAACTGGGGCACCTTTGAACGCTCTAGAGAATCCCGTCCTCTTGTCCTGCTACAATTACTCTCTACCCCTCACGCGATATCCCTCAATCCACCGAGAAATCTTCACCAATAGCTGATAATTAGTACCCATCTCAAACTCTGAACCATGCTAGCGCGAGTACCGGGGTGCAATAAATCTCTGCACTCTCTCTGCGTCCATTAGAAGTATCATAAGTGCATGGAGAGACAACTCAAAAAATCTTGCATCATAATCGGTCACAAACAACTGACCCTGCTCGAGCTGCTTAAACTGACATCACAACTCTTCCCTCTGGGAGGGTGGAATATACCTGACCAATAGAAGCCATGTAAACTAATCTCAAGTCATGGGAGGAGAACCCACTGGTTTGCTAAGAAGGTAAGACTACCACTATCTACAGGCTCTGACCTCCAACTGGATAGCGGTAAAATCTACTCCATAGGAGTCCAATATCCTCATATTATGCAGCCTGTCCCTGCACAGATCAATAAAGTCCTGGGGGTCCTCATGTCGCTCACCCCCGAAGATAGGAAGGTGTAGCCTAGTACATTTGTCAAGTAGCTTCTACGCATCACTGTCTGCAACTGGTCTAGGCTCAGGCACTACTACATTAACTGGCTGGGCCCTGCCCATAGATAACATACCCAGAGTCTGATATACGGCAGCTGCTTGCCTAGGAGCCTAAGTAGTAGGGGTCTGTGCTCCCCCTCCTGCCTAAAATATGGTTAGGTGTACTGGAAATAAATCAGCCTGAGTCACAGTGTCCATGAAATGCAACATACGACCCATGACCTCCTGAAAGCCCGATACCATCATGAAATATACCGGGGCTGGCGGAACAGGAACCTCGCCCTGCTCCTCGATGAAGGGATCCTCTACAAGATCCGCTGGTGGTGCTACTGGGACAACTCTAGGACACCCTCGTCCCCTACCTCAGGTTGGTGGCCTCCCCCAGACTCTGCCCTAGCCTCTAGCAATGGGGGAAGCAGCGCCTCCTGGGTCTGGAACATTTGCCATAAGCGTCCTCTCCATCTTTGAGGGAATAAAAGAAGTAAATTTAGTAAACTACCAACTACATAGTATGAGATGAGTAAAGAGTAGTTTCCTAACACCCTATAGTATCTTTAAGATAAGTACAGACGTCTCCATACCGATGAACTACATGAACCTAGTAATCTTATACCATATTTTCACAACCCAAATTCTATATTAGCTGTGATGGCGCCCAACACCGTTGTTAGACAAGTCAACACTAATAAACTAGTGAATTCCTATTTAAATTATTAGCAAGTGATGACTTCTCCGTATTTGATATAATTTAGGAGTTTAAAATTTAAGCATCTACGAATCATAATCAAGTAAGTAAACCAAAATCATAAGTCTACTATTGTGTATGCTAAGACCTAGTATTACAAGTATGTGGGCAATCTAGTAAAAAATACAATACTATACTAACCTACTGTCAAGAAAGGAATAGACAAAAAAATAAAGACATAAGAGAGGCTCCAACTGCTGTAGAATGACTCAAGAGGGTAGCTCACCGGGAAGTCTCAAGCTGAGGAGTCGAGCCTACGCGCTGGACTGATGGCTAGGTGTACCAGCCTCAAATAATGTACAATCAAGTATAGAAGTGTAGAGTGAGTACGTAAAAATATGTACCCAGTAAGTATGTCGTCTAACCTCGAAGAAGTAGTGATGTGGGGGGTCGACTCCGACACTTACTAGGGTTAGTAGCATAATAATATGAAGTTTCAATTCTTAAATCATAATGTATGTAGATAACAACAAGCTCAAATAAGAATAATAACTGAAAAACCCTTCCATCATACTCAAGCCATTTTCTTTATTTAAAACAAGTGACCTTTCAAGCAACAAATCATACAAACTATAATTCCAATTCTATTATCACACACAGATACCGCCAAGGACGTTCGGTCTGATTCAACATAAAAGTAAACTGTGCACTGCCGAGGGAAAAATAGCGCGAACCATAGATGCATATATTCTCCCCGCTCGTAAATCATACATGCGACGCAGTCAAACTATAATTTTATCATTTAAATCATAACCCTTTCTTGACTCTTTTTAAAATAAACACATTCCAACTTGAAGCCTTTCAATTCTTAGAATTCCTCAACTTAATTCGTTTCGTTACAATTAACACATATAATCAAATAATGGTGTCCACAAAGCATGGTGTAAACCTAAAGCTACACGAATATAACATGAATAGTAGCTACATACGGATTCTCGTCACTTCATTCATGCGTAGCCCCCAGAAATAATCACATATTAATTAAGTTCACCTACAGGGAAATTTTTCTCTTATAAAGTTAGAAAAGAGACTTACCTTGCATCAAAGCCTATTTCCAAACTCAAGAATGTGCTCAAACCCTCAAATCGGAGCCGAACAATCCAATAGTATTCAAATAGATTAAAAACCAATCATTATAGGTTCAAAAGTTTATATTCTAACTATTAAAGTGATTGCCCAAACCCAAAGGCAAGATTCCTAAAATTTACCCCTGGGGCCCACGTGCCCGGATTTCGTAAATTTTTTAAGGAAGTTGTTATCCATAACCTAAGGAACATCAATATTTGATTATCACTAAGTTTCATGGTAAATTCCGTGGCAAAAATCTCATTCTTGTCAAACCCTAGGTTTTTCATCTAACCCATGATTTCTACCAATTTTCATGTTAGAATCTACCTAAAAGTAATATATTGAACTTAAAATAGGTAGCAATAACTTACCTCCAAAAGCTAGATGGAAATCCCTCTAAAAATGCTCCAATAATCGTCCAAAGAATTAGAGAAAATGAGTAAAATTGGCTTGATTCCCGAATTAATTGAACTCACTGCCCCATCGATTTTTACACCTGCGGTGCGTGGACCGCACCTGTGGTCTTGCTTCTGCGGAAAATGAGATGCATTTGCGAAACCTGGGCTCCTCTCCATGGGATGCATCAGCGATGCTTCAACCGCACCTGCGAGCTCGCACATGTGGCTGACCAACCGCAGGTGCAGTTGTGACAGCAGTTGGAGCTTCAGCTCATGCTAAAATTTTCCACTTAGGCTGAGCCTCGTCCAATTGACGCTCAGGGCCCTCGAGGCTGCACTCGAACATACCGTCAAGTTTGGAATCATAAAACGGACTCGCTCAAACGCTTAGAACGCCCGAAACAACATTAAAACTATCACGCCCTAAAACCAATAGAATCAAACTTATGAACTTCAAGTTCTTCAATCTACTTCCAATGTGCCAAAAAGTACTTATACTACTCAGAATGATACTAAATTTTGCGTGCAAATCTTAAATGACATTATGGATATATTTCTGGTCTCGAAATTCTGTTTGGACCTCGATATCACCAAAACCCGCTCTAAACCATATTTAAAGAACTTCTAAAAACCTTCAAGAACCAACTTTCACTATTAGGCACTAAAATACTCTCGGGTCATCCAAAATCCAATCCTGGCATATGCCAAGTCCGAAATCATCATACAAACTTATTGGAACCGTCAAAACCTTATTTTGAGGTCGTTTACTCAAAATATTGACCGAAGTCAAACTTGGCCTTTTAAGCTAACCTTAAGGAACTAAGTGTTCCAATTTCAATCCAAACTCTTCCAAATCCCGAACCAATCATCCCGGCAAGTCATAAATCAGTAAAAGCAAGTACCAGAAGTCTTATTTAGGGAATCAGGGTTCTAGAAAGCAAAACGACCAATTGGGTCGTTACAGTCCGGTTGGTAAATTATATATGTATAATTTTTGTTATATTAAAAACCAATTGCCTTGGGCGTGAAATCATAATTCAAATATTACGACCTTCATCGGATGAAATTTTTTAAAAATTTTAATAAAAAATTATTTTTGTAGATTATATACCAGTATGACCAGGTCTTGGTCAAATATTGACCAATTTCCGATCAAAATCTATCAGAATTTCTATCTTTTTTGCTGCGGGACCACAATTTCTGTTGTCAAAAGTATTTTCTTTGACTTTTGCAAGCAATTTACTTAAATTCCATCCGATTTCGGTCGGTTTTTTTCGATCGACTTCTGTCGATATGCTTTAGAAAGAATACCAAAAGCTAGATAATGGAGGGATTTTAAGAGATTTAGTTGACTTGTTGATGACATATAGTCAGAATACTAATGAGTTGGAGTTTGGACGGTCCTAACATCAATTTGTGTCGAAGAGTGCTTTAGTCCAGACCAGATACCATGAACTTAATGGATATTAGAGAATTTAGCAGCCTAGTGACAAGTTCTACCCTATTTTTTAAGTGCGTACGGATAAGTTTTACCATCCAAATTAAAATGGCTACCGCATAGCAATCTTTATGAATTTTATGTCATTCCTAAATAAAGTAATAAGTCAAATCCTACCAAAAGAGTGTCAACTCTGTATTATTGTATAACTGTTCAATTATGGAAACACTTTTATTACGTCCTTTCAGTATGAAATTTCAAAATAAGGTAAACCCCAACAACCCTTTTCTTGAGTAAAATTAAAAGCCAAGGTGAAAAATGTTCAAGGCCAAAGACTGAACAACACAAATATTATTCCTAACTGCAGTACAAGTAGTGGTTAAGACAGTGAGCGACTCTTCATTCAATTTCGAAGAATGAAATATAAAGAAAAAGAAACATTACAAGTGCTAATATTCCCTTCTTCTTTTTTCCTTTTAAGTCCTAGCCTGGACCAAAGGCGAAGACATTGGAGAGTGAGGAGAGTTCATAAAATCATCCAGTTTTCGGAATGATAAACTAATCTCCAATTTACTCCTCCGACATTGTAATTTCTTGACTCCTTCAATCCCTTTGCGTTGAATAACAAAGTTTTTAATCCTTCTTAAGGCAATCCTCATTGTTTCATCATCCATATTAGCAAAACATACTCTAAACCAGCCAGGCTCTGAACAATGAAAAGAACAACCCGGCGAAACATTAAGTTTAACTTCATTAATAATTATTCGCCAAAGTTCGAGTTCAGATTTAAATGTTAGTTCCTTAAGAAGCCTTCTCAAATCCATCCATATAAACAAGCCAGCGTTGCTCTTCAATGTGTTAATTCCCACTTGTGCAAGTCCTTTAGTGAACATGTCGTGCCTTTTCGCTAACCTTTCACTACTCTCACCAATAAATTTTGTAACGAATTTTTCGTCCGATAGCATGTTTGAAATCAAGAATTGCGTTTGTGTTGAAACTAGCCCGAAACTTGACATTTTTCGTGCACAGTTTGTTACAACATCATTGTATGAGTAAATAATCCCGACTCTGAATCCAGGAAAGCCTAAATCCTTTGACAGACTATAAACAATGTGTATCAAATCGCGCTCGCATTCAACATCTTCATCCAATATTACTTCGGAAATGCTGATGAAATCGGGCTTGTCAAATATTGTGGCAGCATATATTTCGTCGCATACGAGGTGGATGTTTTTCTCGTTAATGAATCTTACTGTGTCTTTTAATGTTTCCCTGTCTAGGATAGTGCCCAGTGGATTAGACGGATTGTTTAAAAGCAAGCCCTTTACGGTAATATTGGATTCTTGAGCTTTCTGGTATGCTGTTTCTAAGGCTGTTCGTGTTACCTTGAAATCGTTAGAGCTTTCACAAGCAACAGGAAAAAGTTGCACCCCAGTTCGCCACCTCAAATCTCTATCAAATCTGCAAAAAATTGAAAATAATTTACTACTTCCATATTTTTGTCTATTTGTCCCAGAAAAAGAACCTAATTAAGGAGATGTTATTTTCCCGGTGCTGAAAGACAAAAAATAGAAAACCATGCGTTTTTACTCACACCATAAATCTGTTTGAGGGTGTTTGATTGGACACAATTTAAAAAGAATACAAATTAAAGGGTTCCACAAGAAAATTTACTACGCTAATTAAAATATCAAAGTATCGTTAATACGAATCTAGTACTGTACATGTAATACAGTATTTGTTTTGGTTCTGAAGAGGGACACTACACAGATCGTGTCAATTCCTATAAGTGTCAGTATGAAGGAAAAGAAAATGTAAACAGTAAATTCTAAATACAGAATGGTCTCAAGTTTATTTAAATTTAAACTAAAAATAAACAAAAAGAGTGTCGAACAGATTAGGATGGAGGAACTACTATCTTTTATTACCAATATTCGTAGTTTCATAAAATTATACTAGTAGTGAGATGGTGTTCTACCGTCCACCACCGAGGATTGTGGTGGGATGGATAGATTGTTAATGAAAACAATTCCTAGTAGGGATCGGAGCTCTTCCCCTTTTAATAATCAGCCTATCCTGATTTGTTGCGACGCAAATGCGAATACGGAACCCTAGATAGGAAAAATAAAAAAAAAAAAAAAATGAAATAGTTGGTGTTTTACGTACCCAGGATAATAGGGTGTAGGAACCAGAAATGCCTCTCCAGGGTCAGCCAAGCAGAAGGCCAGTAATTCATGAGCTCCAGTAGCCCCTCCACTCATAACTATGCGCTCTGCCTCAAATGTTATTCTGTCTCCTCTCACTTTTTCCATGAACCTTGCAACAGCCTGCACATAATATACAAAACTGGTGGAAAAAAAAGAAGAAGAAATGTTGATATAATAATTTTTCAGTTTTTAGTTCATACACTTCGGAATTCTGGCAAACCATGATAGTCTTGATAAATTGCAATATCCTTGAAATCTTCAGACCCTTCAGCTGTGCAAATGGAGGCTTTCGGATTGTTCACCACCCATTCTTGTATTAGATCAAAGCAAAGCTGCAAGAACATCAAAGAAAACATAAACTTATGCTTCTTGCAACGCACCGTTTAAACAATATATACTCCCTCAGTTACGATTTTAAATGGAAATATTTGACCGAGCATAGCGTTTTAAAAAAGAATGACTTTACTCATACCAAACGTTTCGTTGGAGGCTTTGAGCTCATGCTTTTAAATACTGTACAACTTAATTTTTATAGCTATAAAAGAGCATATCATCAAGGATAATAAAAAGTTTAAAGTAAAAAGGTATATATATATATATATTGGAAGAGACTAAAAAGAAAAGAGTATTATATGTATGTAATATAGAACCGACTACCGAGCGTGTTGATAGTTTTTTCTTGTTACCTGATTTTCAGCAAGACCCATCTGAATAATCCCATCAGAATTTTGTGTTAGATGGAAAGGGTCAATTTCATAAGCCTTCCAACCATCAAAGTAGGCTGAGTTTTCACCATGCCCATTATTGGTTGCTACCTTAGAAAGCAGATCATTTTCGATGTTTGAAATAAACCCCATCTTCTTAATCTTAATTTCTTGGGACGAGAGCAGAATACAAGAATGGCAAGAAAGTTACGTACGTATGCTTTAGCTAATTAAGAATTCTCTAGAGTTCTAATCGCTTAGTAGTTTTCAATTTGTAGAATGAGATGTCTAAGCAGTAGTCATGTCTTATTTATAGTTGTTTGTTCGCAAGCTCTATTGTTTAAGTGGTAAAGAAGTTTCCATGAAGTAAACGACCTAACCATTCGAAAGCGATCTCTCCCTCTGAGAAACTATTTTGAGATACGGTGGGCGGCTTACTATCTAATAGTGTGTTAATATGTAACGCACTACTTATGCACTGTACATGGCCCCATCTTTCGCTAATCTCCTCACTAATTCCCCTCACTAATTCCTCCCTGCTAAGCACAAGTACAATTAGGATAAAAGTGAAATTAAATAGTATGATTTAATCCTCAACTTATGTTTTCAATGTGTTAAAGGTTGGATAAGACTATGGATAAAGGCACCAAATTTTTAGTTCCATATAAGTGAATACGGGCATTGCTCGTCTAATAACATATGTAGTTGTATATGGTTATAACCTGGCTTACCTGCTTGTACTATTTGATCGAGATCGGAGAATTGCATCGAAGATTAGCCTCATTGTGGATTCGACCAGAGCGCGAAGACAAGGTATCGAGTTCGAGAATCGAGGTGCTTGCCGAGATCGAGGTCAGTGATCGAGACCAAATATGACAAACTTCAAGCAAAGCGCAATAACCGAAAAGCGAGATATCCGTGACAGGTCGAAGATCACGGTGGAAATACAGGAACGGATCAAATCAAGGGCGATTGTTTAGGCTAATCATGGGATTTACTTCCGTAATTAGAATTGTACCATATATAGGATTCCTCTACTATATAAAGAGGGTCCTAATCATTTCATAAATACCTTACATTCACGTAGATTAAAGCAATACAATATTCTATCTTTAATTCACACTCTATGATATCAAAGTAACATAACATCTTTTCTATAGTTCAGATTCTTGTTCATCAACTTGTTACATTTTAGCTGTTCTTGCACAAACTAGTTCGAGGGTATTCAAGCTCGAGGGCTGAATTCTGTTCAAACACTGGTTTTCTTTATATTATTATTAATTTCTATTATTACTCTTTGCATTTATCAATTGTTATTAGGTGAAATCATGTATCCTTAAAACCATATTATAAGTTTAATTGTTGTCCAATTTTAAGGGTAAACAGATTGGCGTTCACCGTGGGGCTAAGGATAATAGTGACTGGCTGATATTAATTCCTATAATATACACTATTTTACACTTGTTCTTGTGAGTGTTTTTGATTTCAGGATCAACATGTCTAACTCGCAAGCAGTACCCACTCACGCCAATGACGACCTCGGTTTCCATGGAGAAAACTGTAATTTAGCCACCCCATGGATTGAAGTGTTGTAAGCTGGACACAAGGGAGTACCCATCGCAGACCCCGTCAATGTTAGCTCGCATGTCGCCCTAAATGCAAATCTAGGTGTCGATCCTAGAAATAGTGTCCATAGAGATGCTCGAGTAGCCGATCAGAACACACAGAGTGGTGAAGAAGGCATAATTAACCTTCGAATGAAATTCGAAATGTTGCATACTCAATAAGTTGCGATACTGCAACTCCAAAAGCAGAATTAAGCACAAGCAAAATTGAGCTCAAAATATCACAAGAGGTTATTCATAGAGTCGAGTCTGTACTGGAGAAATTGAATGTCAATAAATTGGGGACAGGCCCGCCATTATGAAGATGCTTGAGGAGCTCGCTAATCAGATAGAATCGGGTGAAAAGAAAATCGAGGCTAATGACAAAAAGGTAAAAACATACAACTCACGAGTTGACCAAATACCGGGGACACCCTCGATCCTAAGGTCTGGATTCGAAGAAGTTCCTGCAGAAACCTTTCCCTCAAAGTGCAGCCCCAAAGCCCATTCCTAAGAAATTCTGTATGACATACATCCCCAAATACAATGGGACCACTGATCCTAATGAACATGTCACTTTTTACACATGCAAAATAAATGGAAATGACTTAGAAGATGATGAGATTGAATCTGATTTATTAAAGAAATTTGAAGAAACTTTATCAAAGGGTTCCATGATATGGTACCATAACTTACCACCTAACTCTATTGATTAGTTTGCTATGCTCGCAGATTCTTTTGTGAAAGACCACGCCGAAGCCATTAAAGTTGCAACAACGAAATTCGACCTCTTCAAAGTAAGACAAAAGGATCACTAGATGCTCAGGGAATTCGTATCTCGGTTCCAAACAGAGCAAATGGATTTGCCTCCAGTCACCGACGATTGGATTGTTCAAGCTTTTACACAAGGTCTCAACACTCGGAGCCCCATAGCTTCACAACAGTCGAAGCAAAATTTGATCACATATCAAACTGTCACTTGGGCCGATGTACACAATTCGTATCAATCGAAGATTAGGGTCTAAGATGATCAACTGGGAACTCCAGTTGGTTCGATTTATCCCAAAAGGTCCGTGGATAAAGTTAAAAGGGACGTTACCGAAACCATGAACGAATAAAGATAGATACCGACCATACAGTGGAGATCGGAGAAATAACAGGCCTAGACGCAACCCCATGTGGAATGATAGAAGGAATGATCGAGGACAGATTTCCAGGGGGATTAGGAGTAAAAGTATTTTCGATAGGGATGTCGGACCCAAAGAGGCACATCGACTGTCAGAATACAACTTTAGCATTGATACATCAGGTATTGTATCAGGCATTGGTCAGATTAAGGATACTAGGTGGCCTAGACCCTTACAGACCGATCAAACCTAAAGGAACCCTAATCAAATGTGTAAATACCATGGTACACATAGTCATAGAACCGAGGACTGCAGACAGCTGAGGGGGGAGGTAGCCCGTCTATTCAAACAAGGGTCACCTTCGAGAATTTTTAAGTGATGGGGCCAAGAACCACTTCAAAAATAGAGATTCAGATAGGCAGAACGAGCAGAAAGAGACACAACATGTAATTAATATGATATTTGGTAGGGTCGATATCCCTCAAGGACCGGTATTTGAACGCACCAAAGTGACAATCACAAGGGAGAAGCAAACTCGGGACTACTTACTAGAAGAAATCTTGTCTTTCAATGACGAGGACGCAAAAGGGATTGAACAACCTCAAAACGACGCACAGGTAATATATGTACTTATGAATAAAATTCAAGTTAAACATGTGTTGATTGATCCAGGTAGCTCGGAAAATATTATTCGATCAAGGGTCATAGAGCAACTCGGCCTCCAAGATCAAATCATGCCCGCAACTTGGGCACTTAATGGCTTCAACATGGAAACCAGTAAAAATGGCCGGGACCATCCAAGAAACAAAATTCCAAGTGATCAAGGGTGACATGAGATAAAACGCAATGATCAGAAGACCTTGGATTCATAATATGAGAGCAGTACCCTCGATACTTCATCAAGTCTTGAAATTCCCAGCATCAGAAGGAATCAAAATGGTGCACGGTGAACAGCCTACCGCCAAAGAAATTTTTCAATTGATGATGTAATACCAGTATCGGCGTTGTCATCAACAAAGGTATCGGAGTTGAAGGAGGTCAAATAGCAACCACAGTCACCGGCCTCAGCTCGATCGAAGGTGCAGGAAACCTTCGACGATGATGATTATATGATACCTCGAACCATCATAATTCTCGTTGATATGATGAAACAAAGTCGAAAGTCGAATGGATAGAACAAATCATACTAATCGAGCATCCACCCTATCGAAAGGTATACCTGGGCACGGGGTTAACTCCCGAGCTCAGGAAAAGACTCGTTCAATTCATTTTAAATAACATGGATTGTTTTACTTGGTCTGACCTAGATATGATAGGGATCCCATCTGAGATCAACGCATCGACTGAGCATGGACCCGAAGTTTCGCCCGATGAAACAAAATAGAAGACCTCAGTCTGAGGTAAAACATGCATTCATTAAGGACAAGGTAACGAAACTTCTCAATATGGGATCCATTCGGGAGGTAAAATATCCTGAATGGTTAGCAAACGTAGTTGTAGTCCCTAAAAAGGGAAAAAAACTTTGTTAGTGCGTAGACTATAAATATTTACACAAGGCATCCCCTAAAGATTCTTTTCCTTTGTGAAATATCGATCGCATGATCGATGCCACGGTCGGCCACGAGATCCTTAGTTTTCTCGATGCATACTCCGAGTACAATCAAATACAGATGAACCCGGAGGATCAGAAAAAGACTTCGTTCATCACCAAATACGACACCCATTGCTATAATGTAATGCCATTTGGACAAAAAAATGTTGGTGCTACTTATCAATGCCTATTAAATCGAATGTTCGAAGAGAACATAGGTAAATCATGGAGGTTTATATTGACGATATGATAATGAAGTCCCTACAACCAGAGGACCATTTGAAATATTTGCAGGAGACCTTCGACATACTAAGAAAGTATAACATGAAGCTTATCATGGAGAAATGTGCATTCGGGGTCAGCTCGGGCAAGTTCCTCGGCTTTATGGTGTCAAAGAGGGGGGTCAAAATAAACCTCGATAAAATCAAGGCAATCAAAGACATCACATTTGTTGACAGTGTCAAGGTTGTACAAAGGTTAACAGGACGCATAGCCGCCCTAGGTCCATTTATTTCAAGGTCCTTAGATAGGAGCCACCGGTTCTTCTCATTGCTTAAGAAAACGAGTAATTTTGCATGGACCCCGGAATGCCAACAGGATTTGGAGGAACTCAAACGATACTTATAGAGCTCGCTATTACTTCACACTCCGAAGGCGGAAGGGCAACTTTACTTGTACTTACCTTTCTCGGATATAGCGATAAGTGGGGTCATAGTTCGAGAAGAACAAAGTATGTAATTTCCTATTTATTATGTTAGTCGGACCTAAGGTGAAGCAAAGACCTGGTGCCCACACTTAGAAAAATTAGCGTTTTCGTTAATAAGCGCCTCTAGGAAATTAAAACCATATTTTCAGTTTCACCCAATTTGTGTTGTAACCACCTATCCCCTTCGCACCATTTTTCACAAGCCCGAACTCTCGGGCCGATTGGCCAAATAGGCCATCGAGATCAGCGGGTACGATATCGAGTATCAACCCCAAATGGCCATCAAGTCTCAAATCTTGGTAGACTCCGTGGCTGACTTCACGCCACTCCTCATACCCGATGTTTAAAAGGAACTATTATTAAAATTGGATACATTATCGGGGTTGTGGACCTTCTTCACGGACAGAGCTTCGAACTTGAAGGGGTACGGGATAGGCATCATTTTAAAGCCACCCACAGGAAATACAATTAGACAGTCTATCAAAAAATGAAATTCACTAACAATGAGGCCAAGTATGAGGCCATGATTGCAGGTCTCGATCTAGCAAAGATCTTGGGAGTGGAGGTCATCGAGGCCAAGTGTGACTACCAACTTGTGGTAAATCAAGTCAACTAAACTTTCAAGATTCAGGAAGATCGAATGCAGAGTTACTTAGATAAATTACACAGCGCGTACCTCGAGAACAAATACCGAGGCAGATGCCCTTGCAAATTTGGCATCGTCGATCAAAGATTATGAGCTTAGCTCGGGGACTGTTGTACAACTTTCGAGGACAATGATTGAAGAAGGGCACGCCGAGATAAACTCCACAAGTCTAACCTGGGATTGTATGAATAAGTACATCGAAAGCCTAAAGAACGGGAAGCTTCCATCAGATCCTAAAGAATCAAGGACTCTACGCACTAAGCCCACACGGTTCACTTTGGCCGAAGATGAAACACTATATAGGAGAACGTTCGATGTACCATTAGCAAAATGTTTGGGACCAAGGGACACCGACTATGTTCTACTATAAATTCACGAGGGCACGTGTGGAAATTATTCTGGTGCCGAGTCATTTGTTCACAAAGTCATATGATCGGGATAATATTGTGCCAATATTGAAAAATACACTAAAGAATTTGTTAAAAAATACGACAAATGTCAAAGGTATGCGCCGATGATCCACCAGCCTGGACAACAACTCCACTCAGTCCTATCCCCATGGCCGTTCATAAAATAGGTGATAGATATCATCGGCCCTCTAGCGTCGGCCCCAACTAAAGCTAAATTCTTTTTGTTTATGATTGATATTTTTCTAAGTGGGTTGAAGCACAGGGCCTTTGAGAAAGTCAGAGAAAAATAAGTCATAGACATCATCTGGGACCATATTATATGTTGATTTGGAATTCCTGTCGAGATTGCATGCGATAATGGAAAACAATTAATCAGTAGCAAAGTGACAAAGTTTTGTCGAAGATAACAAAATAAAAGGGATCCTGTCAATTCCATGTCATCCCAGTGGGAACGGACAGACCGAATTGACAAACAAGACCATCATCCAAAATCTAAAGAAAAGATTAAGCGGAGCCAAAAGAAAATGTAGAGAAATATTGCCCGAGGTCCTTTGGGCATATCGAACAACGTCGAAATCCACTACGGGGGAAGCACCATTCTCTTTAGTCTATGGTGCCGAAGCTTTGATCAGTCGAAGTCAAGGAACCTAGCTTCAGGTTTCAATATGCAACAGAATAGTCAAATCACAAGACTATGAATACGAGTCTCAAATTGCTAGATGAAAGATAGAAAGCCGCCCTCGTTCGAATGGCCGCATAGATGTAGCGGATCAAAAGGTGTTACAATCAAAGAGCCGATCTTCGACACTTTAAAACTGGAGACTTAGTTCTAATAAAGGTCACCATCAATGCTTGAGACCCATATAAAGGAAAACTTGTCACAAATTGGGAAGGACCATACTAGGTCCTCAATATCATCTGGAAAGCATCCTACAAACTTGGCACGATGGATGGCGAGAAATTACCAAAAAAATGGAACGTATCGCTCCTCAAAAGATATTACTGCTAAGGTACAACCTTCTCCATTTCCATTTATACTTTATACTAACCAATTGGAGGTGTTAGATCGAAGGCATCGAGGAATTCTTCAACACAAAATTCCTAAGGTTTTAAAGCATGTGTTGCACTCTTTTTCCCTTTGTCCGGGTTTTGTCCCAATTGGGTCTTTCTGGAGAGATTTTTAATGAGGAAACCATTGTTTGTGCTACCTTGGTAATTCAACAGTATCTATGCTTCTTTGCAATAAACCTCAAACACTGGAGGGGGGGGGGGGTCACCCTCGGATGTCAACTTTATCACAAGGAAGATACTTTGTGTCAACTTGGCTTCGATTGGTAAATTTTTGTAAGTGCCAAATGATCAAACGAACAGTGCCCATGTAGATTACTCGAGCCCTTAAATCAAACATGTACGCATGTATAATCTATTGAGAGAAGTATTTTTCCTTGCCAAAGTATTTCATGCCTTAGAGAAATTTTTACTTTACAAATTTCATACTTTTGGTCTATTGTGGAAATAGGCTTAAGGCCAAGCACAACTGAAGTTGAACAACTTACCCCATACTCGGAGACTACCATTCGAAAAATTGATGTAATCAAACTACTAAAATCTCAAGATCATAAGACCTTAAAAAGGAAACCCTCATTTTTATAGGCCATGGCCACCCCACTTGGGGACTGACACTTCGAACAAGTTTGAAGTATAATTGAGAAACAAGTCCAAGAGGCAAATCTCAAGTTAAAGGCTATAGCCAAACTAACACGGTTCAGAGACGTCCGAATTCCATAATGAAAATATACCTTCTAACTTCTTCATAAAACCGGTTAAAAAGGCAACCCTCGGAAAAATTATAAAGAGTTTCGATTATATCAACCCTCGAAAACCCTAAAAGGGTACCATATTGTTTGAACTCTCGAAGCAACCTCATTTCATGTTAAGGCATAACAAATTATTACATGATTAAACTTTTTTAAGCCGAAAAGGGAAAAGAGCCTCTTTGAGGCTATATCGGTCTAATTCAAGAGCCCAAGGGCCACTTTTGAGTTCGAGAAATCATCCTCACTCAACTAAAACCTAAGGGTCACCCCACTTCGAGTCCGAGCAAGTACTCATTCGATTACAAAGACTACATTAGCTCGACTTCGATCAAATTGCCTAAGCCTTGTACTCATGAACAAAATTTTCACAAGGCATAGACAAAACAAAATTTTCATGAGGAAGAAATTGAAATAAAGACAAGTCAGAAATAAAAGAGATCTTTTATACATATGAAAATATTAACATGGAATGATCAAGATCCTAAAAAAAATTCTAAGTGCCTAATTTTCCTCAAGAGCTACACCTCTGCCATCGGAATCCCCTCTGATCTTGGATCCACTCTCGCTCTTGGAATCATCATCATCGCAACGCTTTGGCTTCGGCATCAAGTTCTTTCGCATTCTCAATCTCGACAGCAAGGTTAAAGCCACGAGCATGAATCTCCTAAAGAGTCTCTCTTGATAACTGGTTCTTGGCATGCTCGATAGCCTAGTATGCTCGAGTTTGAGCGGTATCAGCAACATCATTTGCTCGAACTTGAGCATCTTCAACATCAATTCAGTAGACAGCCACGATCACCTCCGTGTCAGCCTTTACTTTTTCCGCCATAGACGCAACCATTGCAAGTTTGGCAGACAATCGAGCCTCGAGCTCAGCAATTTTCTTAGCTTGGACTGAGCTTTCCGCTTTTATTCTTTGGAGCTAAAGTTTGGCTGATGATAGTTGGGCTTAAGCAGCATCTTTCTCCGAGGCAAGGCGTTCCATGTTTCGTTCCACCCCAAAAATCTCCGCCCTTATCATGTTGGCCTCCTCACGGAGGTGTTCGATATTTTCAGCCTTCTACTGAACTTGAAGGATCAAATTATTAGTCAACACCGTGAATTGATAAATTGAACTTCTAAAAAATTTCATTACCAGCTCAATTAGGTCGGTCTACTCTTTATGAGTTTTGGCCAATTCGACTCGGAGTTCCTTCATCTCCTCTTCTTTTTGCCCCCTGAGAAGTTTGAGGGCATTTCTCTCCTCCGTGAGCCTTTGAAGATCGGCCTCGCATCGGCCTTACTTTGCCCAAGATTTAGAAAACGCATCCTAATGAAGTGTCAAGGCCTATGTAGATAGAAAGGAAATTAGACAAGAAGAAATAAATACAAGTGTAATAACAATAAGGGGAGCTGAGACTTACCCGGCTCAGAAGTCATTGGGCCTCATCAAAGAGACTCGATGACTCGCTCATGTTGGTAGCATCTTCGACTCCCATAAAGAAACCACGGAAAAGGTCCTCCCCTTCGTGGGATCTTTCCATATCAAGGGTCCCCATGGCCTAGGCTTCATGAATTTTCCCCTTAGTAAATATAGGGAGGATCGGCAAATCTCCATTTTGTATTGCCCCAAAAAGGTCACTTGGGAAGTTCTCTTTATTTTAAAGGGCCTTGGAGCCAGCCCATTCAGGCACACCCACCGATTACTAATTTCGGTGAGAGGCATCACCGGCCTCTGACAACTCGAGGACTTTTGTCGGGCCCTCTTCCTAGATTTCCTCGGTTCGAGGTTGAATCTATTCGACCCTCACTGGCTCAGCAACCTTTGGTTCTTCGGTGCTCCTCTTCATTTGGGCCACTAGCTCGAAGCCAACATCTTCATTTTCCTCTTCTTCATCTCTTAGTCGTTGAACTACATCCACATGCAGGATGGAGGTGTCTTTCTTCGACTTACGAGCCTTACTATTATTGGGCTTTGGATTCTCCAAGGTCGAGACACTTTTTCTCTTCTTATCGTTCGCCAGCTTCGACGACGGGGGAGAAACCTCCTCTTCCTCGGATGGGGGCCTCATGACTACATTTTTTCCAATGCCTATATGAAAGAAAATCGAGTGAGTATGAAAAGAAACATTTCAGAAAATATCATCTAATACGTGAAAAGAGGCTCACCACGATTTTGGGCCTCCTATCTACCCCTTGCCAAATCACTCCATGAGCGCTCAGCGTACGAAGAGGTCAAAGCCAATTTCTTAACCCAACTCTCGAGGTTAGGAATTGCACCGGGCATCTAAGAGACTGTTGCATCATAAAAAGGAAAGTCAATGTGAAGAAGCAAAGGAAACAAAACAATAAATGGAAGCAATACGTGGAATTTTACTTACGCTTCATATTTTATTCCTCGGATAATGGCATCTTCTCGGCCAGGATTAAGTCAAAAATCTTCACACAAACTGGCCCATCCATCCTCGATCCTTGTCCTCATTTGTGCTCTAGAAAAACACCTTGGTAGTTCGACATTGAAGCCTTATTAACCCACCTCAATAGAGATGGAGGTTGTACAACCTGATAAGATGGTCGAGGGTAAAAGACATCCCTTTGACCTTACTCGCGATGAATCGAGTAGAATGATAATCCGCCAAAAGGAGGGATGAATCTGACCAAGGGTTATCTGGTATTGTTGGAAAAAAATGATTATGTCGTGATCGACAGGGCCCAACATGAAAAGGTAAGTGTAAACACTCAGAAACCCTTTCACATGGGTGGTGATGTCTTATTCGGGGGCAAGAATCATGATAACTAGGAATTATGATGCATTGTACACGAATTATGATGCATTTTACACTCCTTCTTACTTGTGTTTTGATTAGAAATGTGTACAAAATAGTCTTAAAGGCTTACGTGTTGTACTTGATTGCAGGGTTTGATCAACAAGGTGACAATTCGTCAAAACAAACTCAAAAAGGAGTGAAACATGCACAAGTACCAAGAACAAGTCCAAGCTCAGTATAACAGGACCAATGCGGCCGCACTCTATTCTGTGCGGTCCGCAAAGAAGAGATTTAGAGAGTACTCCTCTCAGGCAGCAAAGCAATACGGGCGCACTCCATTCTGTGCGGTCTGCAAAGAAGAGGTTTAGAGAGTGCTCATTTCAGGCATCCAAGTAATTCGGCCGCACTCCATTTTGTGCGGTCCGCAAAGCTCATGTTCAGAGAGTAGTCAAGATGGAGGAATTTGCCAATGCGGTTTGCGTTCCATTTTGTACGGACCGCAACAGGAGCCACCGCGGCCACGGTGTATTTTGTACGGCCCGCGATGGCCAAGTTCAGAGATCAAAAATTTCAGCCAAGAGCCTTAGTGCAGCCACACTCTATTTTGTGCGGTCCGTACTAGCCTCGCAGGTGTATTTTTGTCCAGAATTTTTGGACTAGAATAAATAGTTTCTTTTCCCATTTTTAGGTCATCAGTTAGATTTTGAAGCTGAGTTGCACTCGTGAATAGTGTTCTTTCACAATTTTGAGTAATTTTACAATAGTTTTATCATTGAATCTTCAAGTTTTAGTTAGTAATTTAATATTATGGGTTTATCTTCATCTATTTCTTTGTTTTCCTCTATTATCATGAGTAGCTAGACCCATTAGCTAGGGTTGTGGCTCAACCCTAGCGTGGGTAATTGATGGGTCTTGTATTTTAAGGCTTGAATGTCTATGGGTGTTTGATATTTGGACTAATTTATGGTTTTATTGTTGAATTAGTTGTTGGAAACACTAGTTATGCCTAGTACTTGGACTCTTCTTGAGAAAGAGATCCTAAGTCTATAAAAATTATTCTAACAAGGAATTGGGGCGTACTCAAGAGATTGATAGCCCCAATTAAAGGGTTAATCCGAGAGATCGTAATACCTGACTTGAACCTCAATTTCTTGCACAAATGATCATACCCAATTGATCTTGAGAAAGTCAATTAGGGCAAAATCACTCGAACTACCGAGAGGTATAGAGTGAGTAGAATCGTGCAACGGTTATATCATAATCCCCAAATATGACAACCTAGCCTTAGACAGGAGAACCCGTTAAGTATCCACCTAGGAGAAAGTCACTCCCCTAGTGCCTTTTAACTAATTAGACAACCTTCAATAGTCTTCTCTTGGCTTAACTTAGCTTAATTTAGCATCTTAATAGTATAAATTTTGATGTAATATCAAAAATCAAAAATGTTTAGAAGTGCAATTAGGAACAATAACGCAATCCCAATTTAGATAGGAACTCAATTCCAATCTCTAGCTCCCTGTGGAAATCGATCCAGACCTTCTCGGGTAAAAGCTGCTTCGACCTCTCTCGATACTTTATAGTAGTACAGGGTTGGCTTCGATCAAATCACCACCTTTTTATTATCCCAATTATAGTCTTTCTTCACCTACTCGAGGTCAGTTTCAGTCATCGAGCATATATATCTTAACATAGGCTCGCACTAACCAGGGACCAATGATGTCTTCTCGAATTTGAAGTCGGAATCAAGAATACACCCCTTCTTAGGAACAGACTCCTCAGGGCGCGTCTCCACCGATGATTTATCGCCGGTCGGCCACGATGAAGAGGCCTTTTCCTTTTGACGTTTTCGCCATTTTTTGTGTAAGTTTAAAGAAAGAAGAGAAGGATAAGGCTTGGTGTTTTGAGGGAAGGTTGATAATGAAACTTGGAGAATTTGAAGAAATAAAGAGCTTAAGATATGTAAAAATCTTAAGGGATTAGAAGGAAGTGAAAGTAAAGATTAGATCAATGAGAGAAGGGGATTATTTAAGGGAGTCACGATAGCGGTTCAAAGGCACTAGTGACGACCACCAACTAACGCTCATTAATTACTTTGGGAACTGTATCGATGGGACATTTCAAACACTTCCACCGCTTAGGTCACGATGATTGCGTCATGACAGATCGGAGTATAAAATCAAAGGCTTTATTCTTTTCTTCTCATTACTTTCCAAGAAATTTAGGTGACTATCTGTATACGGTTAAAATTGGGCATACCCAATTGTACTATTTGAACGAGACCAGGGAATTGCATCGAAGGTCAGCCTCGTAGTGGAATAGACCAAAGCACGAAGTCAAGGTATAGAATTCGAGAATAGAGATGCCTACAGAGATCGAGGTCACAGGGATATGGCAAACTTCGAGCGAAGCGCAATAACCGAAAAGCGAGATATCCGTGACCTGTCACGACCCAATTCCCAAACCCGATCGTGATGGCGCCTCTCATGAAGACAAGGCTAGTTAACAGAAACAATGCCCCTTTTTAACAGCTAACAAACATATATGAATGAATAGTACGACTTAATGACTTTAATAACTGGTATTTACCACCAACCTCAGCCCGACCGGGGTGTCACAAGTCACGAGCATCTAAAGAAGCCTGAACACAACTACAAAGTCTGTAATTTACATGAATCAAATTTAAAATCAAAGAAGGGAAAATCAGGTGCCGCGAACGCTAGCGGTCACCTTACTCCGCTACAATAGTGATACCTTCAATCAGCTCAAAACCCGCTACCGGGTGAACAATACCTGCAACTGCACACGAGGTGCAGGGAGTAAAGTGAGTACTCTAACTCAATTAGTAATAAGAGTAAATAATAACTGAGCAGTAAGAAAACACGTAAAGCACTCCATCATGCTATATAGGACAGTACGACCCTTGAGAAAATAGTAATTTCATGAAAATCCTTTAGAAAATATCTGGCTCAGTTAAAAACCTCTTTTGAAAATATCCTTTTCCCAACAGTCAAGCAATTGAATGCATAATAATATAGTGTAAGTCTGCACATAAGTCAGCCCCTCGGGCACAGCACTCCATTACAAATAACAATAGGGTATCTGGTAACAGTGCAAGAAATAACATGAATGCCAATGATATGAGAGTAATAAATGTCATGCCACGTAGCACAAACAGGAACCAATGCATGAATGCAATGCAATGCACATGACCGTTGCGGCGTGCAGCCCGATCCATTTGGGTACCCGCACTCACTGTGGGGGTTCAGACTCCGGAGGGGCTCCTACAGCCCAAGCGCAATATCAATATCACACCGCAGCGACATGCAGCCCGATCCATCCTCAGTCCAGAACATGCATATGAGCCACTAGGGCGATGTCAAGTAATAGTTCTCGGCTCCAAACGTCTGAAAATGTAGTTTAAGTTTTAAAACCTTAGAAGTATGACTAGACATTTCAAAACAGAGTTTAACTCAAGACTGAAATCATTTAACATGCCAAGTATCATGGAAACAGTGATAATAATCCCTAAAGGATTCAATCAGTTGGCACGAGGCCCAATCACAACAATTAATCCATTTCTATAAGGATATCAACTAAACTTCAATCAATTAGGTAGTTATTTCATTAAGCGGGAGGGAACAAGTCACAATCCCCAATGGTGCTCTACCCCACGCCCATTATTCGGCATGCAAGTCACCTCAATACAGCACTATGATGTGCTGATCCGGGGTTTCAAACCCTCAGGATATCATATACAAGTATTACTCACCTCGAGCCGGTGAAATCTCGAGCTCGTGACGCCTTTGACCCTCAAATCGGCCTCCACACACGTCGAATCTAGCCAAAATCAGAGCGAATACATCACACTATGCCAAAGGAACAATACCCAATCGAAAACAATCAAAATATAGCAAAAATCTCGAAGCTAGCAAAATCCGAGCCCCGGGCCTACTTCTCGAAAAATTACAAAACTCACATTGCCGGATTCCTCGTCTCGCTACGAGTCCATACATACCAAGAACTCACAAATCCGAGCTCAAATGACCTATCAAATCCCAATTTGAAATATCAAAAACTCAAGCCCTAATTCATCCATTTTAGGCTTAATTCCATAAATTTCTTGGTAGATTTCTCAATAAAAATAAGTTTTAGATTCAAGAATCTTACCTCCAATCATTCTTTCTTGAATCCCTCTTCGGAATTACCTCAAAGCTATCAAAGCTTGCTAAAAATGGAGGAAAATACATAACCCACGCGGATGAAATGTTAAATAAAAACCCCTCTGAACAGTTCAGTTTTCGCTTCTGCGGTCCTACTTTCGCTTATGCGGGACCGCTTCTGCGGCAAGATTTTCGCTTTTGCGGTCTTCATTAAACTTCCAAAAATCCGCTTTTGCGGTTCTACTTTCGCACCAGCGGTACCGCTTCTGTGGTCCGCTCTTCCGCTTCTGCGGAACCTGCCTTCCATCTACTCGCCTCTTCTGCGATCACAGCTCCGCTTAAGCGACTCCGCTTCTGCGGTCCAAGACCCGCAAAAGCGAAAATACCAGAAACAGCATGCCTTCAGCTGTATGAAATTCCTAAAACTCCCCGTTAGCCATCAGAAATCATCCCAAGGACCACGGGACCTCAACCAAAAGCACCAACATAACCCATAATATCATTCAAACTTATTCCAATCATCAGAAACATCAAACAATGCTAAAATTATCAATTCACATCGGATTCAAGCCTAAGTTTATCCAAAACTTCCGAAATGCGCATTCGATCAAAAACCAAACCAAACAATGTCTGAATGACCTAAAAATTTGCACACATATCCAAAATCACCCAACGAAGCTACAGCAACTCTCGGAATTCTATTCCGACCCTCGGATCAAAATCTCACCTATCAATCGGAATTCGCCAAAATTCTAACTTCGCCAATTCAAGCCTAATTCTACACCGGACCTCTAAAATCAATTCCGATCGCACTCCTAAGTCACAAATAATCCCCCGAAGCTAACTGAATCACCGAAAATCACATCCGATCCCTCTAACTCAATAGTCAACATCCGGTTGACTTTTCCAACTTAAGCTTTCCTTAAAGAGATTAAGTGCCTCATTTCTTATCAAAACCAATTCTAATGAAATCTCACATACCACATACCGATAATGAAATATTAAGAAGCAATAAACGGGAAAAATGGAACAATAACACATGAGACGACGGGTCAGGTCGTCACATGATCGGTCAACGATCACGACAAAAATTCTGGAACGGATTAAATCAAGGGGGATTGTTTATGCTAATCATGGAATTTACTTCCGTAATTAAAATTGTACCATAGATAAGATTCTTTTACCATATAAAAAGGGTCCTAATCATTTTGTAAACACTTTACATTCATGCAGATCAAAGCAATACAATATTCTCTCTTTAATTCACACTCTGAGATATCAAAGTAATATAATACCTTTTCTATAAATTCATACTCTTGTTCATCAGCTTGTTACATTTTAACTGTTCTTGCATAAACTAGTTCGAGTGTATTCAAGCTCGAGTGCTGAATTCTATTCAAACAGTGGTTTGGTTTATATTATTGTTAATTTCTATTATTACTCTTTGCATTTATCAATTGGTATTAGGTGAAATCAAGTATCCTTAAAACCACATTATAAGTTTAATTTTTATCCAATTTTAAGGGTAAAGAGTAGTATATATAGCTAGTGCTTGCGCATAAATTCGGTTGAAACTTGAAAAAAAGTACTTTTGAAGATGAGATATGTAAGCACGTGATTTTTGCCTCACACGAATTACTCCCAAAGAACTCAAAATAAAATAATTTTTTCCTTTTATGCAACTTTGTGAATTGTCATGGTATTTTATGATGTTGTTTGCATTTGTCTGCGCATATTTATTTTTATTTAAATTAATGAAAAATACAAAAATATGTAGCATTTGTATTTAGGATATGCTTTTAAATTTTTTAGAGTAATTAAGTAAATTATTGTTTTACAAAAATGAAAAAATCACAAAAAATAACGTACTTTGCATTTTTAATGTTTAATGTCAAGATTTTGCGAATTTTCTTTTGATTTGGTATTTAATTATTTGCGATAATTATTATTTAGAGTTAATTAGTATTTTTGATAGGCTAATTTGGTTTTAGAATTTAACTTAGGATTTTGGTTTTAATTTTTTGAAATAAATAGAAAAGGAAAAGAATTAAATAAAAGAAAATCAAAATTGGGCCAAATTCAATTTAATTCAAGAGGCCCAAACAATTACCCATCCAAACCCACCCCAGAACTGGCCCAAACCTGCCCCAACCCAGTCCGGCCCTACCAGAACCAAACGACGTCTTTTGGATACCCTTCAATCTGAGTCGTTGAATTAACTTAATCAAACGGTTCCCAAGCCTTGCCCCAACCCGACCCGACCCGTCCACTCCAATACCTGGACCGCCCCAATTACTACTCCAAACGACCTCGTTTTCATGCCCCTTTAATAAGAATCGTTGGATTATCATCATCCAACAGCTCTAACTTAATCACCTATTTAGTATACCCAAAACCTTCAGACCCCATTACCCCTCTCAAACAAAAACCCACTCATTTCTCACAAACCCTCAGAGATCCCGACCTAATGCCGCCTCACTTCGCCGCCTTTCGCCCACCGAAAATCACCCACAGCAGCGGATGGTGGCCAACCACCACCAAAATCACACCACAGAACCGTCTCCTTCTCCTCTTTCCATACCCGCAAACCATTTCCTTCGAATCATAGCCAAACCCGTCGAATATCGATTTCAAAACCATAAACCCTAGCGCCGCCACAAGATTCTCCAGTGGCGCGGCTGCCTCAGATCGGTCCCAAATTAACACCCTAGAACCCCCTCACCTTCCTCTTCACAAATATCTTACCAGCTTCCCGTGAATCTTGCCACAAATGCTCGAATTTCAAGTCTAGGGTCCGAGCTCTAGAAGCCATAAGCGAGTTGATGCATGCAAGGGTCACCTTCAAGTTTCCTTAAGCGGTCAGGGTCGGTTGGTTCATAATAATGTTGTTTGCTTGTTCTTCGCAAGGAACAAGCAGACGACATTATTTGGGGACTAAATCGATTATCAATCACGAGTTCAAACGTAGATTGGTGTGTTCTCTTACCTTTTTTTTAGTTTTGATTCTTCCTCATTTCTTCTCTTCTTCTCTGGTCAATCGAATTGAATTAAGTTTTCTTCTTTTGAGACTGTTTCTTGGTCTGTTTGGTTTGTATCAATAGTCTGATTTCACTCTTTTGTTTAGACACATAGTTTAATTTAATTCGTGTATTTTAGTGTAATAGATTAGTTAAATTCCTGTCAAATGCTTAGGATTAATTAGTTCATCCTCTTTCTTTTGTTGTTTTGATTGCATTTTAAGGGTTCAGGGTTTCTTCAGTGAAAAATTTTGGTCAATCCACAAATTTGTGAATCTCTGATTGATTTGAACTATGTTCTGGAAAAAAAAACCAAAGACCTATATGGGTTTTAATCGGGAATGACAGCCCTTTGGGACTCTGAATTAGGTTAGTTCAACCCACACTCTGATCTGGTTCAGGGGGTAATAACAAGAAGTTTTAGTGGTCAATTTAGATAGTGCTTACCTAATTAAGTAGGAGGCTGCTAATTGATAAGTGGAGCACTACTGAACTTAATTTAAAGAACACTAATTGAGTGGACAATTAAGTGGATAATTAAAAATTTAAAAGTTAAAATGGTAATGGTGAATGCACTAAATTGAATGCCTATTTAAAAGGCTGGAAATCAGAATTGAGAGGGGGGACACACATACTTTGAACACTCTAGAATTCTAAAAATTGAGAGAACATTGAAAGATTTTGAAAAAAAGCTTAAGAGAGTTAAGGAGAGCTTAAATACAAAAGAGAGAAAAGCTTGAGAGAATCTGGGAGAATTCACTAAAAGAGATACACTGAGAGAACAGACAGAGGGAATACACTGATACACCTAGAAAAAAAGGGACTGGAAAAAACAGATAGAATACATATAGGGAGATTTGATAAGGAGAGAAAAAAGAAAAGGAAGAATAAGAGAGAATTAAGAGTTCTGAGGCAAACACAGAGAGAACTAAGATAGAGCTTAAGAGAGCTGATAGAGATCACAGAATAGAGATTAAAAATACTAAAAAAGAAAGTGGCTAAGTATTTTGAGTAAATTTGTAGATAACACTGAAAAATTCTAGATTCTCTTTATTAAAATTTCTCAACTCTCACTAGGTTTCAGCTTCCTGATCTTCCGTGTTGGTTTAAAACTTCCGAAAAGTTTTTCAAGTCTTTGCATCTGGCTAGAAATGTCTTGAATTTGGGATTTTAAGAAATATTTGAGTTGTTGATCTTATTACAGTTCCATTGCTGGGAATTAAGCTGATTTTTGCTATTGTTTGCTCGATAATTCCTTACTCTTTGGTTCCTTTTCTATTTCCAGGTACATGATCTCTGAATCTTACCTCATGTGAGACTTGACTTGAAGAATGAAATGAAAAATGGAAGTTTGAAGCCGAGCACTAAGCTATTTGTTTGTACTTTATTTCTTTTTATTTTCTCTGAATCCCTTAGTTTTTGAAATCATTTCTACTGTTTCTGCTACTCTTTCAACATTTAATGGTGAACCTTGTATTACATTTGTTACTTAAGCTTTCTTCTTTTGATAATCATGCACTGTGAAAGTTGAAGCTAGACCTCTTAAAGTTTATTATCATGTTGGATTTGGGTAGTAGTGAAATCCATGCTGTAGTTACATGTTTGCTTTCACTTTTTTCTCTTTCCGTCCTCATTTGTTAAAGGAACAAATCCACGTGGTTAAAAATCTTAGTGTGATTTTGAGTTCCAAGCAGCTTGTACGCTAGCTTCCTTTTTTTTTTTTAATTCTGATAGTATTAAGAAGAGCTTGTTTGAGTTTAAGTTTGTTAAGTAGTAGTTAGTGTAAAATTCATGTGAAAAGAAAAGGAGAAAATGGTCAAGATTGCTTTTAAGAGTAAAGGCATGTTACTGATTTAATATTTGTTGTGTATGAGTATGTCAAGTTGGAATTGGTGTTTAAATTTTAGAATGAATAGCTAGTTAATTTGTGCTTGAATAGTTAAAACTTAGAAGTTAAAATGTTGATTCAATGGCATGTTTCGTCAATTTTGATTGGATTTGCATTTTTACATGATTTTGTACCAATGATTGGGTTCTGAAATTGGGACTTAAAGTTGGCCCAGCAAAGGAATGTCCTCCTCAGACTAGTTTATATGTCCTGAGTCCTCAACGTCTATTATCTTAAGAATTGGGCTCACCTTGGGCCCAAGTCGGAAAACATTGGCAAATGGAATTGTGTACTCTTGTATTTTTGGCTTGTCCCTTTAATTTCCCTTCCGAATGGTGTTGATGGTTTAAACGTTTCTCTTCTTTTAAATAATTGGCCATGTTTCTCTTTAAATCATTTTCGTCTTATTTAGTTTGGACATTAGTATAAAAGTAAAATTCAATTCCTTTTAATGTTTAACTAATTAGATCATTTCAATTAGTCGAGGCATGTCATATTAAATAACACAAATAGCTATGGCCCTCAAAACTAATTTTAGGAGTCTTTTCAAATAGAATAAGCGAGGTGAGTCGGGCCAAATAAATTCTCAAATGTATGGCCCTCATTTAATTCATCTTGAATCCTTAGGAATCGGGGCGTGCCATTTAGTTTGGAATTTCCATGGCCTTCGCAAATTTGAAAGTGCGTAGTTGCTTTTGACGTGCTATTTTAATAATATTACCTTCCTAAACTCAGGTGCGCATTTATGTAACCCAAATTCGAATCTCAACAATGTTATATAAAATGTGTTGCGGGCTACGGGTGTATTTATGTGACGTGGTTCAAAATATATTTTAAATAACGTTGCAATCTTCCTTTAATTAATTAAATAAAAGCAGTTAACAAGTTAAAATTGCACAGAGGATTAAACATGTTTTAAATCATATAATTAAGCCGAATATAACAGTTGAGCGACCGTGCTAGAACCACGAAATTCGGGAATGCCTAATACCTTCTCCTGGGTTAACAGAATTCCTTACCCGAATTTCTGGTTCGCGGACTATTAAACAAAGTCAATCCTTTCTTCAATTCGGGATTTGAACCAGTGACTTGGGACACCACAAATTTTTCAAGTGGCGACTCTGAATTTGTAAATAAAATTTTCCTGTTTCGATTGTCCTTTACTTGGAAAAACTCCCTTTATTATGCCCTTCCGGGGGTATAGTGTGAAAAGGAGGTGTGACAGCTCTGGCGACTCTGCTGGGGACAAGAACCCAGAACTCTGGTTCAGGGTTCAGAATTCGAGCTTGGAATAATTGTTTTATTTGGCTTTATCTATTATCTGATTTTATTACATGTTTGGGCTTAATGTGCTAACTGATGCTTTTACCTCTTTGATATTATCTGAACTGTATATATAAACTGCTACGGAATCCTTCTCTTCTCATCTTCGGGGATGTGCTCGCTGGTCGAGACTCCCTATTATGTTATTGTCATACCTTGAAATAAAAAAGAGGCTTGGACAAGTTACTTAGCCGGATGGCCTTTTAGTTTCCGGTACGTAGCCCCCTCCTCGACTCGAGTTGTCCGCTCGGGTACACAGTCTAGAACAAATACCCAGATTTTGAACCTAGAATAACTCAGCCTCATGTCGGATCCCTAGTAGGAACGTTTGCTTGCATCGTGTGCATTTGACTTTGAAGACTCAACACAGGGGTTGGGTCTGTCTAAGAAAGGTGTACCCAAAATTAAAAAGACCAATATGATGCATCTTACTTGCTACTTGTGCATTTGTTTGCTTCGGATTTGCATGCCGACCGGTTTTTGAGTTTTAGAGAAAGTTGAAATTTTTTTTAGCAATGTGAGGGTGAAGTGAGATAATCACCTGATTTGTCCAAATAGTACTGAAACTCTACCAAAATTTTAAAAAAAAAAAAGAGAAGGAAATTTTTTGTTATTAAAAAAAAAGATTAAAAATGAGAATTTTTTGCATTTAAAAAAAAATAAAACAATAAAAATATGGTTGGTTTCATATTTAAAAAAAAGGCACAAAAGAACAATTTTTTTTTTATTATTGCAAAAGGATGTCTCTTTTTCAGATTTTGCGCGGTTAGCAAGCACAATCTTAAAATCTTCTCCCGGAAGTGCTAAAAGGCCATACTGACAAAAATTGGATATTTTTATAAAATTTTGAAATAGTGATAAAAAAATATTTTTAGTCAAAATGAGTCTTGGTCTTCTTTTAGGTAAAATCACCTTAATAAATGTGCAGAATGAGCACGAGTCAAAAACTACCAATAACAATCATGAAAAGATTCCTTTGGAGTTGCATATGTGGTGGAATGATCTGAGTAAATCGGGGCAAGATAAGGTCAAACTGCATTTGGGAGGCCTCCCTAGGTTATTGAAAATTAATCCGAGGGGAGACATCATAAAAGTGTTGGTTACTTTCTGGGACCCGGCCCAGAATGTATTCCATTTCTCGGATTTTAAACTCACCCCAACTTTAGAGGAAATAGCCGGATATATTGGGGGTCCTAAAATTCCTCTGAGGCACTAGTACTTGATTGCTCCAAGAACAGTCACCGTACACAGGTTCTTAGACTCACTAAAGATAAGCAGGGGGTCCGTAACCGAGATTTGGTAGCCGATTTTTGTAGTCCACAATTTATATACCATAGATAGGAGGCTTCAACAATCCGGAAAATAAAATAAGTAGCAAAGGGAACCGTCTCCAATAGGAAAGATGGAACATTGACATAAAAATAGCCGGGGTTGTCAGCACTTTACTTGCCCAGGCCAAGAGCACCCTTGCACCCACGATAGTAGCTGAAATCTTCCGCACTCTCATGGCATGAAAAGCCCGAAGAGACCACTTTGAAGGATGCAACTTATTATTACAAATGTGTATGATCAAAAATCTATGTCATCATCCTCAATATATGAGTTGCGGGTCGACTGAGAAAAGCTGCATAGAGGAATTCCATAAAAGAGTTGATGGTTCCAACTTACTAGAGGGGATTACAGAATAGGTATCACATCTCCGTTCCATTAAGGCAAGTCAAATGGAATGGACGTTCGGATGGATTCCCGTAGATGAGATCATATAAATGCCAGCTATCGGGCCTCATTTCCTTTTGATGGGTCTCAGTAGTATCCAGCCTTATGCCCTATACCGGGTTTTGAGACAACTAGGGAGATATCAGATGGTTCCCAAGGATGAAGACATTAGTCTCCATGTGATTGAAATGGTTCCCAATGGTCAATTTCATCAAGCAATAGTCCGCCAAATTTGGAGCAAGTGTCAATACTTGACGGCAAACACTCGAGTACGTGATATGTGCAGAGGTGAAGTTGCACTAGGTTACCTTGCTTGGCATAAAAGGGAAGTTGAGTTTGGAAGACTAGCCAAAAGACCCCACCTTCAAGAATTTGTCGGGGCATCACAAGAGCAATGGGATTGGCTGGCCAAAGAGAAGGAGTTCCGAGCCAACATAAGCAGACTAGAAAAGTAAGTCATGGACCTTCAATTTGAGAAAGGTTTGCAAACCACTACAGATGAAGGCAAGAAGAAGAGGCTAACTCAAAAAAATAAAGTCCTTAAAGCCCAAATCCAAAAGATGAAAATAGCTGCCAAGAACTCAGAAAGAAGCCGGGCAGATAAAAAACTCATAATCCGTCTGAAGAAGAAAGCCCTTAAGTGTCAAGAAGACCTGGGAAAAGCTAAAGCTATTCTAGAAAAAATTTGGGCAAGATGGACAAAGGGTGCAGAAGACCGGGAACACTTTGTGCGACAAATGAAAAGGGACTATGAAGGGACCATCGCTATTCTAAGAAGAACGATAACCACTCTCGAGGATGGGGCAGTCAAGTAGGTTGAAGATTTCAAAACTTATAGAGATCACTGTTAGACCTGATGGCTCGGATGTAGGAAGAAATGCATCAGTTACAAAATCAACTCCTTCATGACTCTCAAGTGCTAGAAACACGGAATCAACAGATCGGGCAGTTGCTTCAGGAAAAAGGTAGGATTAGAGAAAGGATCGGAACCATCGCGCACTATATTACCATAAAGTGCCGAGCTTGCGAGGACATGACTCGTACCACCTTTTTCACGATAGTGATGACATTTTTCTGTCAAATCATGAGAGATTTGGAAAGGCTCCAAGGGGATCTTGCACAAAGGTCTGCGGCAAGGCAGAATGATGCCTCGCGAGCCCTAGGAAATTTCGAGGCATTAATGTATTCTTGATCTTTGTTTGAGTCTGTACTTTCTTATTAAAGTTTGTAAGTTTGTTAGTTAGTCCTTTTGAGTCTGCATTTTCGTCTCTTCAAGACTGTCAACTATTGTAATCAAAGCAGTTGTTTTATTACAAAAAAATCCCAAAAATATTTTACTACTTATTTTTACATTCAGCTAGAACTACGCACAGTCTGATTTATGCGGGGACATGATACATAGGCAATCTCCATACGATTTGACCACAACTAAAAATAATGGATTAAATAAAGAAAGATATGAGTGTCAATAAAAGAGAATGGAACAAAGAAAGGCCGTGATGACGCAAGTAACCAAGAAAATACATGATAGAACTAGCTGAAATGCTTAGGTGCATTGCATCCCAATGTGCGAGTACATATCTGTAAATACTAATGACTAACAAGTTTGCTTTTGATTCCAGAATTCAAGAAATTATTAGTTACTTAGCATACAGGCAACCCACTCATACCAAACCAGATCCAAAGGAGAAATAGAAGAAATCATATCTAGTCTAGATAGAGATACAAGTTCCGAGGTAAAAGAGTTGGATGTGAACACAATGAAAGAGGAAATGTACAAATTAAAACAACATATGGCTGAGATGTATCAGGCTTGGACCAAGGGGCAACCACCACCAGTTTATCCTGCTAACCCTACCTTCATCCCGATAGTGACTCAGTATTTGGAACAACTTATTTCTGATTCATCCCCAAGTTTTCCTATCTATCAACATTACCAGGGAACCACTTTTCATACAACCCAAGATCCACCCCCAAAACCAATTCCATACCCTCATCCACCAATCACATCGGTTTTCATGGAATCTCCACCAGTCGCACTCTATCCATCCTCTAGCGAGCCTATGTTCCCGGTCCCGGACAACCAATATTACCCCCTGGAACCCACTTTCAAAGCTCCTGAACCCTACTATTATACTACGCATTTGGACCTCCCGATAGGAGCGGAAAAACCATCCAAAAATCCCGAACAGGAGGAGATGTTAAGAAAAGTGAAAAGCCTAGAGCAATCATTTAGAGATATGCGGGGATAGGGAGGACAGGTGAGTGTATCCTACAAGGACCTATGTTTGTTTCCAAACGTGCAATTACCGACGAGATTCAATATGCCCAAGTTTGACTTGAACAATGGGCACGGTGACCAAGTGGCGCACTTAAGAGGGCTTTGCAGCAAGATGAGAGGAGCGGGAGGAAAGGATGAATTATTAATGGCTTACTTCAGTCAAAGTTTGAGTGGATCAGCACTGGAATGGTACACACGGCAAGATCATGGAAGATGGTATACCTGGTATGATATGGCACAAGCATTTGCTGGCTTCCAATACAACCTTGAGATCATTCCTAACCGATTATCATTGATGAAGTTGGAGAAAAAACACAGCAAAAGCTTCAGGGAGTATGGTTTCCGTTAGAGGGAGAAAGCAGCAAAAGTGGACCCCCCAATGAAGGAAAGCAAGATGGTACATTATTTTCTACAATCTTTAGAACCAACATATTATGGACATCTGGTTTTAGTTGTAGGAAAATCTTTTAACGAGTTGGTGAAAATGGGAGAAATGGTAGAGGAAGGCCTCAAGTCGAACAAAATTATGAGTTATTTGGCTATAAAGGCTACCACCCAGGCTATTAAGGGTGGCACAGGAGGAATCGGGAAGAAGAAGATAGAGTACGTGGCGATGGACGATGCAGGAAATTGGTTCGGACCAAGGGGACAATCTTACCACTACAATCAACCTCGACCCTACTAAGCTTACCCCCACACCCAGTATAGTCCACCTCAACACTATTATCCTCCACCAACACCTCACTTTTATTTCCACCATGCATAAGCATACAGCCAACCTCCTGTCCACGCATAATGGCGTGCTCCTGTCCGGCAAAATGCTTACCTACCTCCAACAACTTACCGAAGACCTCCCAGACCAGGTTTCCGGCCTAATCAAGAACTCAAGGATGAAAGGTTACAGAAGAAGAAGAAGACATTTATGCCCTTGGGAGAATCATATACTAGTCTTTTCCACAGGCTAAGACAATTGGATATGCTAAGGCGATACAATCCAAACTGCCAAATCCACCTCCTAAAAATTTGGACTATTCTGTAAGCTATGAGTATTGTTCTGGTACTCCCGGTCATGAAACAGAGAAATGTTGGCACTTGAAAAGTGCTATAAAAGAACTCATTGATACTAACAGAATCGAAGTTCAGGCTACTGAAGCACCCAACATCAATCGGAATCCAATGCATTCTCATCAAGAGACAAACATGATCGAGATAGTGCATAAAGAAGGGGAGCTTAAGAAGCTGACACAGACCATCATGATTATTCGGTCTAGTGTATCCAAGACAGTTGAGCAACCGGGAGGGGGAGAGTTAGTACTCACGGTAAGCAAGAAAAGTGTTGAACCGTCAGTAGAAGTTGAGAAGGGAAATCGAAGGAAATTGTAGCCAAGCCAGAGAGGAAAAAGGTAGTTGTGCCAAGAGTGGCAAGCAGACCCATTCTAATCGTGGAAGGATCTCGTATAGATCCAATCATCGTCAAGCCGGTAATCCAGTTACCAATAGTTGACAGCAAAGCAATTCCATGGAATTATGATCGGGTAACATTAACCTATAAAGGAAAGGAAGTCAAGGAGGAAGTTTGCGAGGCCCAAGGGTTAACTCACTCGGGAAGGTGTTTTGCTCCCGCAGAATTGAGAAAAGCTAATCCAGTGTCAGTAAAGAAATCCGTGACTGAAAAGGAAGTAGAGGAGTTCCTGAAGAAGTTGAAGATGTAGGATTATTCTATTATAGAGCAGTTGAAGAAAACACCAACTTAGATTTCATTACTCTCATTGTTGATCCATTCAGATGAACATCGTCGGGCATTGATGAAAATCCTGAACGAGGCCCATGTTCCTGGCAAGATCTCAATAAATCACCTAGAAAAAATAGCAAATAAGATATTTGAGGTGAACAGAGTTACTTTTGCCGATGATGAGTTACTGGAATAAGGAATCGAGCATAATAAGGCTCTTTATCTTACAGTGAAGTGCAAAGAATATGTGGTTACTCGAGTTTTGATTGACAATGGGTCTAGTGCAAACATTTGTCCTCTCTCCACATTGAACAAATTGAAAGTGGGTAATGATAGAATCCACAAGAACAGTATTTGCGTTTGAGGGTTCGATGGCAGAGGCAAAGATTCGGTCGGGATATAGTGCTGGAGTTGACAATTGGGCCAGTGGAGTTTACTATGGAATTCCAAGTGTTGGATGTGGCAGTATCCTGCAATCTTCTATTGGGGCGACCCTGGATTCATACCTCCAAGGTAGTTCCATCTACTCTGCATCAAATGGTTAAATTTGAATGGGACCGATAAGAGATTGTAGTTCATGGTGAATATAATCTGCACTCCCAGAGTGACACCATTGTACCATTCATTGAAGTAGAGGATGACAATGGGCCATGGGTATACCAGGTTTGTGAAACAGTGTTGATTGAGAAAATTCCGGAGGGGAAATACATTTCGAATGCAAAGATAACCTCCGCATCCATCATGGTAGCCTGTGAAATGTTGAGGAATGTTTTTGTGCCCGATAAAGGTTTGGGTTCATCTCTTCAAGGCATTATACAACCGGTATCCCTCCCAGAAAACATGGGGACATTCGATTTGGGATTCAAGCCTACAACTGCAGATATCAGAAGAGCTAAGAAGTTGAATCAGAGGGCATGAGTCCTTCCAAATCCGGTCTCGCGCCTATCCAGGTCATTTTTCAAGTATGGTACTAGAGGACGCCTAGTAACAACAATTCCGGGTCCTACGATCAATCCTGATAAAGATTTGATAGAGAAGTTTGAGAATTTGTTCAAAGATATGAACATGGTAGAAAGTGGAGAAGGTCCTAGTAACGCGGAGGTGCAATTTTTAGGGCCAAAGGCAAAGCTCAATAATTGGAAGGCTACTCCTCTCCCCACTCGGAAGGAGTCCTGGTAGTTCGCTCTGATTTTCCTTCAAGTTGTCAGGATTATTCCAGGGTTGTAATCCAAATTTTTATTTTTCAGTTTGTCTAAAAGTGTGCAAACCTTGTTATCGTGTATCTTCCAATAAAATGAAATGCCTATTCTTTATTCCTTATTTTGATTTTGTCTTCTTCTTTTCTTTTTGTATAGTTCTTTTTATACTGGTCCTAATGACATGGTATGCATGATGGATCCTCAGCTCAGTCTAAAAAATCAATCCGACTCCAAAATAATAGTGCAAGAGGTAAACTCTGATGATAAGTCATAATATGATGAGGATGAAGCCTTCGAAGAGATTAGTAGGGAACTAATTCACTTCGAAGAAAAACCTTGAACCAACTTAAATGATATAGAAGCCATCAATCTAGGGGACGTAGATAACATCAGAGAAACCAAAATAAGCGTCCATCTTGAACCGAATATCAGGGAAGAGTTAATCAAAGCACTTATTGCAATCAAAGATGTTTTTGCATGGTCATATGACGACATGTCGGGTTTGAGCACTGATTTAGTGGTTCATAAATTGCCCAATGACCCAACATTCCCTCCCGTCAAGCAAAAATTAAGGAAATTCAAAACTGATATGAGTGTGAAGATTAAGGAAGAGATAACCAAACAGCTAGATGCAAAGATTATTCGAGTCACTCGGTATCCTGATTGGTTGGCTAATGATGTGCCAGTGCCGAAGAAAGACATAAAAATCAGAGTATGTGTTGACTATCGCAATCTCAACAAGGCAAGCCCAAAAGATAATTTTCCACTACCAAATATCCACATCTTGATTGACAATTGTGCAAAGCGTGCTATCGGATCTTTTATGGATTGCTATACCGGGTATCATCAGATTCTGATAGATGAAGAAGATGCAGAGAAAACATCATTCATCACACCGTGGGGAACTTATTGCTACAAGGTAATGCCACTTGAAGAACGCTGGGGAAACCTACATGAGGGCAATCACTACTGTGTTTCATGATATGATACACAAGGAAATTGAGGTGTACGTGGATGATGTGATTATAAAGTCAAAGCAACAGGCCGACCACGTCGGGGACTTAAAGAAGTTTTTCCAAAGGCTTTGAAGGTACAACCTCAAGCTTATCCTTACTAAGTGTGCATTTGGTGTTCCATATGGAAAGCTGTTGGGATTCATAGTCAGTAGGCGAGGCATTGAGTTAGACCCATCAAAGATCAAAGCCATCCAAGAATTGCCACCCCTGAAGAATAAGATTGAAGTGATGAGTCTGAAGTTGAACAACATCAGCAGGCTTATTGCTCAGCTCACTACAACTTGTGAACCTATTTTCAAATTGCTGAAGAAGGATGCTGTGGTCGAGTGGACTGAGGAGTTTCAAGAGGCATTTGATAAGATAAATGGGTACTTGTCAAATCCACCTGTGTTGGTTCTACCTGAACCAGGGAGACCTTTGATTCTTTACTTAACGGTCTTGGAAAATTCATTTGGCTGTGTACTGGGGCAGCATGACATCACCGTCAGGAAGGAACAATCCATCTACTATCTTAACAAGAAGTTCACGGCTTATGAGTTTAAGTACACTCACCTTGAGAGGACATGTTGCGCCCTAACTTGGGTAGCACAGAAATTGAAACATTACATGTCATCCTATACTACTTACCTCATTTCACGCTTGGATCCGTTGAAGTATATCTTCCAAAAGACTATGCCCACAGGGAGAATGGCGAAGTGGCAAATATTATTCATGGAGTTTGACATCTTGTATGTGACGAGGACTGCAATGAAAGCCCAAGCACTGGCCAATCACTTGGCCAAAAATCCGATCGATAAAGAATACGAGCCATTGAGGACTTATTTTTCTGATGAAGAGGTGATGCATATTGATAAGTTGGAACTGCCTGAAGAATCAGGATGGAAACTTTTCTTTGATGGGGTTGCAAACATGAAAGGAGTTGGAATAGGGGTTGTGCTTATTTCTGAAATAGGGCATCACTATCCTGTTACAGCTCAACTTCGTTTTTATTGTACCAACAACATGGCTGAGTACGAGGCATGCATTTTGGGTTTAAGGTTAGCTTCAGACATGGATGTTTAGGAAGTCTTGGTCTTGGGAGAATCGGACCTCCTGGTACATCAAATTCAGGGAGAATGGGAAACAGGAGATTTAAAGCTCATACCGTACCGACAATGTATGCATGATCTTTGTCAACGATTTCGATCAATGGAGTTCAAACATATTCCAAGAATCCATAATGAGGTTGCTGATGCTTTGGCTACCTTGAAAGCAATGTTGCACCATCCAGATAAATCTTATATTGATCCTTTGCATATCTAAGTCCACGATCAGCATGCTTACTGTAACATGGTAGAAGAATAACTCGATGGAGAACCATGGTTCCATGATATCAAGGAGTACATCAGAATAGGGATATACCCAGTGCAAGCCACGGGAGATCAAAAGATAATAATTCGACAGTTAGCAAGTGGATTTTTCCTCAGTGGAGGAGTTTTGTACAAAAGGACACCAGACCTTGGATTGCTAAGATGCATAGATGCCAGACAAGCCACGGCAGTCATGGCTAAAATACATTCTGGAGTTTGCGGACTGCATATGAGCAGATATGTGCTGGCGAAGAAGATCCTTCGAGCAGGGTATTATTGGCTCACCATGGAGCGAGATTGTATCAGCTTTGTGCGCAAATTTCATCAATGCTAGATACACGGCGGTTTGATTCATTCTCCACCATCGGAATTGCATACAATGTCAGCACCATGACCCTTCGTTGCTTTGGGCATGGATGTCATTGGACCCATTGATTCGGCAGCATCCAACAGACACAAGTTCATTCTGGTAGCCATTGATTATTTTACCAAATGGGTTGAGGCTAAAACTTTCAAGTCTATAACCAAGAAGGTAGTGGTTGATTTTGTTCATTCAAATATCATCTGTCGATTTGGGATACCAAAGGTAATCATCACAGATAATGGTGCTAATCTCAACAGCAATTTGATGAAGGAAGTATGTTAATAGTTCAAGATTACGCATCACAATTCTACCCCATATCGTCCCAAAGCGAAAGGAGCAGTCGAGACAGCTAACAAAAACATAAAGAAGATATTGAAGAAATTGGTAGAAGGTTCTAGGCAATGACATGAAAAGTTACCATTTGCACTATTGGGTTATCGCTCTACTGTTCATACTTCAGTAGGTACAACTCCTTATTTTTTGGTACATGGCACTAAAGCTGTAATACCTGCAGAAGTTAAAATCACATCCCTTTGGATTATTGCTGAGGCTGAGATTGATGATGATGAGTGGGTCAAAACCCGTTTGGAACAATTGAGTTTGATCGATGAGAAAAGTTTCGCAAGAGTATGTCATGGCCAGTTGTATCAAAAGAGAATGGCAAGAGCATATAACAAGAAGGTGCGTCCATGGAAGTTTGAAGTGGCTTAACAAGTGTTGTAATGGATCCTTCCACATCATGCTGAAGCAAAGGGCAAGTTTGCCCCGAATTGGCAGGGACCGTTCGTTGTGACCAGAGTATTTTCCAATGGTGCTTTATGTTTAACAGATATTGAAGGAAAATGCATAGATATGGCTATTAATTCCGACACAGTCAAGAGATATTATATATAATTTCTTCGGTATAATTATTGATTGTTTGTACTTGGCATTGTTTCGAAGGTTGAAATGACGAACGCAATTTGTTCTGCTATCTAAATACTTTACCCATTGTTTCCCCTTGTGAGCCTTATCTATTTCATTTCATACCCCTCTTTTGGAATCAATAACCAAAAAGAATGAAAAGAATGAAAAAGAAAAAAATAGACAGAAAAGGAAAAATAATAACAATAAGTGAAAAGGAAACTGTAACAACAAGGAAAATCGTGTGAACTACGTTTGACCTAATTCCTTTAAAGGATACGTAGGCAGCCTCACGGTTCGGTCATAGTAAAATAAAAATTAAAAAGATCCCCAAGCGAGAAACTGGGGCAAAAGTTGTGATTATGGAAGGAAGTATGATTCCAAAAGTTGTAATCTTAATCCATTAAAGTTTGTTTTGAGCCTTTTTGACATCCTTTTCTTCCCAAGAACCCCACATTCGTGTCCCGAGAAAGACCCCCTGACCAGCCTTCAAGAAATGCCAAGTTTAAGCAAGGCAAGGACAATACTCCAGCTTAAGCAAGGAAAATGAAGATGAGAGAGTCTTATTGGTGAAAACCCGCAAGGGCACTATAAGGCGAGGGAAGCTGAGAGAAATCCAAAAATGAGAGAGTCTTATTGGTGAAAACCCCTCGAAGGGCACTATAAGGCGACGGGAGCTGAGAAAATGAAAATGAGAGAGTCTTATTGGTAAAAACCTTAACATGCACCACAAGGCGATAAGGAATTGAGAAAGGGACAAATGAGGTAAGAATGACGATAAAGATCCGTCAAGGCACCAAGTTGAACAAAGATAGTGATTCAGCAAAGAATTGGGTTATGGAAACCTTGAAGCAAGGCAATAAAATTGGAAAATGATTGATTTAATAAGAATGGGTTGATTAATCCAAAATTCACTACATGGTGATTGGGTCGGTTATCCCATTCAGATAAGTCCTTTTCTTTTCTCAAACAGTCTTCCAAAGGAAGATTTTCTTCTTTTATTTTCTATCTTTTGAAATCATCATATTTCTTTTCTTTTGGCTAAAAGCTTTTCAATAATAGTTTGTTTTAACAAATAAGAAGGATTTTCATCGTTTAATACAAGTTTCCAATAGGGTGCAAAGCGAAATATAGCTAGGACAGGCCGAAGACAAGGTGATCGGACGTAAGAGGCGTCATTGAAAGACCAAATGATGGAGTAATTAAGATTCCGTGAACGTGTGGGATCAGTTAAGAAGTCTAAAAAGGGTAAAGCAACAGTTGGAAAGTTTTAGATAAGAAGGCTAGAAGTGGAAAACAACAAAAGGGAATTTTGTTATTGAGGAGTACTCAGAAGGTCGAAAATTCTCGACCAAGGTCAAGGTGGTCGGACAAAACAGAGCATGGAAAGGAGAAAAGGGAAAAACCATCCCCATCAAGAGTATCACAACAAATCATCACATTTTAAATAGACCAGATTTTTCTTTGATTGGAAACAGGGGCAGGAAATGTCATTTGTTTCGGAGAAACTCTCCGTAGGGAAAGAGCAAGAACCAAAACAGGTTTGATCGTAAATTCTCAGGACCCTCCTGGAAAATAGGACTTAGTTAAAATTCAAACAATCATGAATAGCATAAAGGAATGTAAGTTGGCTTTAAAGTTTGCATGTTTAAGATAGGATTCAATTAGGAGTTTTCAGGACCCTCTTGGATAATGGGATATGGCTTTCAAATTCTTAGAGATATTTAGTAACATGATTTAATTAACACTCATGGATGCGCCCAGCAATCAAACTGGGGCAGAAAATTTTCTTTTGTTTTTTTTATTTTGTTGAAGTCAGGTGCCCATCTGAAGAACAGGGAAGACAACACGAGTTTTCGGATAAAAGTACAGTTGAAATTTGGAAGTCAGGCGCCCATCTGGAGAGCAAAGGAATACCATTGAAGTTTGGAAGTCAGGCGCCCACTTGGAGAGCAAGGGAATATAGTTCAAGTTTAGGAATACCGTTGAAGTTTTAAAGTCAGGCGCCCACCTAGAGAGCAAGGGAGTACAATTCAAGTTTCAGCTTTTAAATTCTTATTGATATTTGGTAATATAATTCGGGTTAACACTCACATACGTGTCCAGCTACCAAACTGGGGCAGAAAATCTTCTTCGTTTTGTTTATTTTTGTTGAAGTCAGGCGCCCACCTAGAGAGCAAGGGAATACATTCAAGTCAAGAAGTCAGGAGCCCGCCTGGAGAGTAAGGGAATACATTCAAGTCAAGAAGTCAGGAGCCCACCTGGAGAGCAAGGGAATAGATTCAAGTCAAGAAGTCAGGAGCCAACCTGGAGAATAAAGCAAGTCGAGTCAAGAAGTCAAAAGCCCACCTGGAGAACAGAGGAAGACAACAATGATCAAAGGAAGACGTTTAAAGGATCAACAGTGAGGTACCCACTGGAAGAAAAGGGAAAGCATCTCAAGAGTTCGACGCAAGTCAGCAACAAAGGAACTTCTATAAAGAAATATAAGTCGACAAGGCAACAACAATCGCAAGAATAAGTTTGAGAATAAGTCTTTGTAATACATAGACCATAGCTTAGTCTAGCTTCTTTATTTTTTTTAAGCCTGGTGTAACAAGGAGGTCAGTAAGCAGCAGCAGCAACAACAACAACAGTAAATCACAGCTTCATGGTAGTCCCAACTACCTAAAATTTCCGAACTACATTGACCTGATTCTTTTTTAGCCAAGGATATGTAGGAAACCTTTAAAGCAGAGATTCGGTCAAATCTTTCAAAAGATGCTTTACACGGAGTATTCAAACGGGCAAAAATTGCTCGTATCCGCTCACTTTGTCTTTACACAAAACTACTTCGTGTTTACGGGCAAAGAGGGGCAGCTGTGAGCACGTGATTTTTGCCTCACACGAATTACTCCCAAAGAACTCAAAATAAAATAATTTTTTCCTTGTGTGCAATTTTGTGAATTTTTATGGTATTTTTTTTTATTGTTTGCATTTGTCTGCGCATTTTTATTTTTGTTTTAATTAATGAAAAATACAAAAATATGTAGCATCTGCATTTAGGATTTAATTTTATATTATTTTAGAGTAATTAAGTAAATTATTGTTTTACAAAAATGAAAAACTCACAAAAAATAACGTACTTTGCATATTTAGTATTTAATGTCAAGATTTTATGATTTTTCTTTTGATTTGGTATTTAATTATTTGAGATAATTATTATTTAGAGTTAATTAGTATTTTTGATAGGCTAATTTGGTTTTAGAATTTAATGTAGGATTTCCGTTTTAATTTTTTGAAATAAATAGAAAAGGAAAAGAATTAAATAAAAGGAAATCAAAATTGGGCCAAATTCAATTTAATTCAAGAGGCCCAAACAATTACCCATCCAAACCCATCCCAGAACTGGCCCAAACCTGCCCCAACCCGGTCCGGCCCTACCAGAACCAAATGACGTCTTTATGATATCCTTCAATCTGAGCCGTTAAATTAACTTAATCATAGGGTTCCCAAGATTTGCCCCAACCCAACCCCGACCTGTCTACTACAATACCCGGAATGCCCCAGTTACTACTCCGAACGACCCCGTTTTCCCAACCCTTTAATCAGAGTCGTTGGATTATCATCATCCAATGGCTTTAACTTAATCACCCTTTAGTATACCCAAAACCCTTCAGACCCCTTACCCCTCTCAAACCAAACCTCACTCGTCTCTCACAAACCCTCAGAGACCCCAACCTAATGCTGCCTCACTCTGCCGCCTTTCACCCGCCGGAAATCGCCCACGGTGGTGGACGGTGGCCAACCACCACCAAAATCACACCATGGAACCTTCTCCTTCTCCTCTTTCCATACCCCCAAACCACTTCCTTCGAATCACAGCCAAACCCGTCGAATATCGATTTGAAACCATAAACCCTACCGCCGTTACAAGATTCTCCGGTGGCGGCATCACCTCAGATTGGTGATTCTTCCTCATTTCTTCTATTTTTCTCTAGTCAATCGAATTGAATTAAGTTTTCTTATTTTGAGACTGTTTCTTGGTCTGTTTGGGTTGTATCAATAGTCTTCATTCTTTTGTTTAGCCACTAGTTTAATTTAATTCGTGTATTTTGGTGTAATAGATTAGTTAAATTCATGTCGAATGCTTAGGATTAATTAGTTCATCCTCTTTCTTTTGTTGTTTTGATTGCGTTTAAAGGGTTCAGGGTTTTTTCTGTGGAAAGTTTTGGCCAGTCCTCAAATTTGTGAATCTCTGATTGATTTGAATTAGGTTTTGAAAAAAAACCAAATCCCTATAGGGGATTTAACTAGGAATGGCAGACCTTTGGGACTCTGAATTGGGTTAGTTCAACCCACAATCTGATCTGGTTCAGGGGGTAATAACAAAAAGTTTTAGGGGTCAATTTAGATAGTACTTACCTAATTAAGTAGGAGGCTGCTAATTGATAAGTGGAGCACTACTGAACTTAATTTAAAGAAAATCAAATTGAGAGGACAATTAAGTGGATAATTAAAAATTTAAAAGTTGAAATGATAATGGTGAATGCCTATTTAAAAGGCTGGAAATTAGAATTGAGGGGGGGGGGGGACACACAGACTTTGAACACTCTAGAATTATAAAAATTGAGAGAACATTGAAAGATTTTGAAAAAAAGCTTAAGAGAGTTAAGGAGAGCTGAAATACAAAATATAAAAAAGCTTGAGAGAATCTGGGAGAATTCACTAAAAGAGATACACTAAGAGAACAGACATAGGGAATACACTGATACACCTAGAAAAAAAAGGGACTGGAAAAAACACATAGAATACATATAGGGAGATTTGATAAGGAGAGTAAAAAAGAAAGGAAGAACAAGAGAGAATTAAGAGTTCTGAGCCAAACACAGAGAGAACTAAGTTAGAGCTTAAGAGAGCTAATAGAGATTAGAGAATAGAGATTAAAAATACTGAAAAAGAAAGTGGCTGAGTATTTTGAGTAAATTTGTAGATAACACTGAAAAATTCTGGATTCTCTTTGTTAATATTTCTCAACTCTCACTAGGTTTCGGCTTCCTGATCTTCTGTGTTGGTTTAAAAGTTCCGAAAAGTTTTTCAAGTCTTTGCATATGGCTAGAAGTGTCTTGAATATAGGATTTTAAGAATGATTTGACCTGCTGATCTTATTAATGTTCCATTGCTGGGAATTAAGCTGATTTTGCTACTGTTTGCTCGATAGTTCCTTACTCTTTGTTCCTTTTCCATTTCGAGGTACGTGATCTCTGAATCTTACCTCATGTGAGACTTGATTTGAAAAATGAAATGAAAAATGGAAGTTTGAAGCCTAGCACTAAGCTATTAGTTTGTAGTTTATTTCTTTTTATTTTCTCTGAATCCCTTAGTTCTTGAAATCCTTTCTTCTATTTTTGCTACTCTTTCAACATTTAATGGTGAACCTTTTATTACATTTGTTAATTAAGCTTTCTTATTTTGATAATCATGCTATGTGAAAGTTGAAGCTAGACCTCTGAAAGTTTAATATCATGTTGGATTTGGGTAGTAGAGAAATTCATGCAGTAGTTACATGTTTGCTTTCACTTTTTTCTCCTTTCGTCCTCATTTGTTAAAGGAACAAATCCATATCGTTAAAAATTTGAGTGTGATTTTGAGGTCCAAGGAGCTTGTACGCTAGTTTTTTTTTATTTTTTTATTCTGATAGTATTAAGAAGAGCTTGTTTAAGTTTAAGTTTGTTAAGTAGTAGTTAGTATAAAATTCATGTGAAAAGAAAAAGGAAAAATGGTCAAGATTGCTTTTAAGAGTAAAGGCATGTTAGTGATTTAATGTTGGATGTGTATGAGCATGTTAAGTTGGAATTGGTATTCAAATTTCAGAATGAATAGCTAGTTAATCTGTGCTTGAATAGTTATAATTTAGAAGTTAAAATGTTGATTCAATGGCATGTTTCGTCAATTTTGATTGAATTTGCATTTTTACATGATTTTGTACCAACGATTTGGTTCTAAAATTTGGTCTTAAAGTTGGCCAGCAAAGGAATGTCCTCCTTAGACTCGTTTATATGTCCTGAGTCCTCGACGTCTATTCTCTTAAGAATTGGGCTCACCTTGGGCCCAAGTCGAAAAACATTGGCAAATGGAATTGTATACTCTTGTATTTTTGGGCTTGTCCTTTTATTTTCCCTTCCGAATGGTGTTGATGGTTTAAAGGTTTCTCTTCTTTTAAATAATCGGCCATGTTTCTCTTTAAAACATTTTCCTCTTATTTAGTTTGGACATTAGTATGAAAGTAGAATTCAATTCCTTTTACTGTTTAAGGAATTAGATCCTTTCAATTAATCGAGGTATGTCATATTAAATAACACAAATAGCAATCCTCAAAACTAATTTTAGAAATCTTTTTAAATAGAATAAGAGGTGAACCGGGCCAAATAAAATCTCAAATGTATGGCCCTTATTTAATTCATCTTGAATTCTTAGGAATCGGAGAGTGCCATTTAGTTTGGAATTTCCATGGCCCTCGCATATTTGAAAGTGCGTAGTTGCTTTAGACGCGCTATTTTAATAATATTACCTTCCTAAACTCGGGTGCGCATTTATGTAACCCAAATCCAAATCTCAACAATGATATATAAAATGTGCTACGGGTACATTTATGTGACGTAGTTCGAAATATATTTTAAATGACGTTGCAATCTTCCTTTAATTAATTAAATAAAAACGGTTAACAAGTTAATATTGCACATAGGATTAAACATGTTTTAAATCAGATAATTAAGCCGAATATAACAGTTGAGAGACCGTGCTAGAACCACGGAACTCGGGAATGCTTAACACCTTCTCCCGGGTTAACAGAATTCCTTACCCGGATTTCTGATTCGCGGACTGTTAAACAGAGTCAATCCTTTCCTCGATTCGGAATTTGAACCGGTGACTTGGGACACCATAAATTTTTCAAGTGGCGACTCTGAATTTGTAAATAAAATAATCTCGTTTCGATTGTCCTTTAATTGAAAAAACTCCCTTTATTATGCCCTTCCGGGGGTATAGTGAGAAAAGGTGGTGTGACAAGATAAAACATGATTTTTTCAAAGCTGAAATTGTGTTTGGACATGCATTTTTTACTTGAAAAGAATTTAAAGTTTTGTGAATAGAAGATGCGACATATTTCGTGATAAAAAATCACATTATCTTTTTTCTGGCATCTTTTGTTGTTACATGCCTTTTCCCTTGTTTCTTGTCTGATATTATTTTTTCTCCTGTTGAGCCGAGAGTCTCCCGGAAACAGCATTTCTACCCTTTTGGGGTAGGGTAAGGTATGCGTACACGTGAAATTTTGTTGGGTATGTTGTTGTAATAGTTGTTGTTGTTGTAAATAAAAAAACTTTAAAAACTTCAAAACTATTCTATAACAGTTTTAGGATCTGAAGATTTTGTTTTTAAAATCTGCAAAAAAATAATTAAAATATATAAAGAAACAGATAATTGAAAAAAAAACACCGAAATTCTACGGCCAAACGGGATCATGACATAAGGAGTTGGTGTGCTGTTCAGTTGGTTTTAAAAAAAAAAAGAGATTTATACTATACTTACTAAGAGCTTAGTATTTTTAAATTTTTATACTAGCTATTAGTATAACTTTTGCACGTACGAGTAGGATATATGAGCCTGTTTGGACTAACTTGTTTTAAGTGCTTTTAAGCTAAAGCTATTTAGTTATTTGTAGTGTTTCGGTAAAATAAAAAAGTACTTTTAAGCACTTATTTTTAAGCTAAAATGCTAAACACAAGCCAAAAGCTAAAAGATAGAATTCCCAACTTATGGCTTAAAACCTATTTTGACTTAAAAGTCACTTAAAACAAGCCCATCCAGACGGGCTTTATATTTTATTTTCCGGTTTATTAAAGTGATCTGATAGTGCAAAAATAATTTATTATTAATAATAAACTCTTAGAACTATGTGATATGATGTACAATCAGGGGCGGCCCGACGAATTTGTGGCCTAAAGCCAAACATTATGAGGGGCTTAAAATTTTAATTTTTTTTTGTTATTATTTATTTGAAGTCTAGCTTTTTCTTAGATATAAAGTTATTACAAAATTTCTTATAATCAATAACTCCTAATAAGTATTTTCCAATTGACAATATAACTAATCCATTTAATCTTTCTTATGACATTGTTGTTCTTAGGTAAGATTTTATCAATTTTAATTTTGAAAACTTCTTTCTGCTGAAGCAATGGTAGCATGAGTTATGAACAATGTTTCATAAGCAATTTAGGCATTTGGAAAAGAATTAAATCTTTTTATGATTAAGTGTATCACTCAAACTGGTATCGTCTAATTGTACTATTTTTCTTAATACTTTTAATTCAGAAAATAAATTTAAACCATCAATATCGAATTGATTATTATGCTTTAAGGAACATTCAAAATTAAGGCAATATTTTTTTAAATTTCCAACATCTAGTGATCTTAGTTTTTACTGCAAAATAGAAAACCAAAAATATTTTCATATACATCATTCAAATCTATTTTGAAATGAAAAAATAGCCTTATCTATTATGTATAAAAAATAATCGACTCTAACGGACCCTTCAAAAGATTTTGAGATTATATTATCAATATTAGCATCAAATTTTTACTTCCTATATTTCTTACGAAATTCGGGTTCAATATTCATTTCAAGTATAATTTTCTTGGTAGAAATCATAGCAGTTGCAAATCCTTCTTCTCTATATTTGATAAAGAAAGAAATTAATTTTTTTTTATTTGACAGAACTCTTTTTTTAAACTTATACGGAGTCTATTAGGTATAACAAAAAATAGGCCCCCAGATATGGAGCCTAAAGAGGTTGCTTTACTTGATTTATGGAAGAGCAGCCCGAATGCAATACGCTATCAACTTCCAAACATTATGGTCCATATATCATAATCTACTGAAATATATGTATTGGTAGAAATCTGATCATACGACAGCCACGGGGCCAGTCCCGTCCTAACCAACTTATAACGAATAGTCAATATAATTGACTTTAAATTCATGACAGCTGCTCTTAGGGCAAACAAGGTGTCACGACCCCAATCCGGTCGTGATGGCGCCCAGCACCCTACTAGGCAAGCCCGACCTTGTTACCATAATTTCCGATAATTTAACAGATTCCAGATAATTAACACAGTATATTAAAAGTCTAAAATTACTGATGAAGTGCGAAAATTACTAGAATACATAATATAGTCCCACTAGGACCCAGTGTCACGATCATGAGCCTCTAAATACAGAGTTATAATCCTAATACAAGTCTGTCTAAAAGCTGGAAATAAAGAATGTAAAGATAGAGATAGAAGGGAGAATCTTCTGCTGCGAACGCCATGCAACTACCTCGAATATTCCCGGAGAATGCCTCTGGAAATCTGGTCAAAGCTCACTCAGCCTGTGAATGCCTTGGATCTGCACACAAGGTGCAGGGAGTAAAGTGAGTACTCCGACCCAGTGAGTAATAAAAATAAATACAGTCCGAAGGTAAGAAAATACAGTAAATACACAAAGTAAGCTATAATCCAAATATACAGCAATGCATGGAACTGAACAACTGAACAACAATTAAAGATAAAAATGCATGAATGCAATGCAATGCAATACATATGATGGTACATTCCAGTACCCACTGCGGCGCGCAGCCTGAGCCACCCATAATAATTTATCATCGACGGCGCTCACTAGGGGTGTGTATAGACTCCAGAGGGGCTCCTACAGCCCAAGCGCAATAACAAGCCATCTCGTGGCATCAATCAAGTCCTGGTCAGTCATTGTTACCGGACCAATTTATATCACACAGTGCCATTGTTACCACTGTTTCCAGTTACATCACACGGCATCATTGTTACCACTATTTCAAGTCACTGCTGCGGCGCGAAGCCCGAGCCACCCATAATCAGTCCAGAAAATATCATAAGCCCCTTGGACATTTATAAAACAGTAGTTCTCAGCCCGAAATAACATTTAAACTATCATTTGAGTTTTCAAAACTTAGAAATATGGCTGAGTTTGCAAAACAGTATTTAAAACCTTGGACTGAATTCAAATGATATGCAAAAATATGCTTTAACAGTAATATCGATCCCCGAAGGATTCTACAAATCGGCACAAGGCCCCAAACATGGAAACAAGCCCAAATAACATCGATAAAGTATATGTATCAATCACCAGTATTGTATAAATATCACTCGGGATGGACCAAGTTACAATCCCCAACAGTAAACGACCCCACACTCGACGTAGAATGCGTGTCACGCCTCAATATAGCGTTACGATGTGAAAGTCCGGGGTTTCAAACCCTCAGGTCTGCATTTACATCTATTACTCACCTCTAGCCGGCCAAATACTACTCCGCGATGCCCTTTCCTCTCGTATCGACCTCCTCGTGCGTCGAATCTAGCCAAAACCACAAAGAATATATTACAATAGGCTAAGGGAATATAACCCAATCGAAAGAACTCGAAAAACACCCAAAAATAGGAGTTGGCAAAACCCGAGCCCTGGGTCTACCCCTCAAAATATTATAAAATTAATATCAACGGATTCCTTATCTTGCCACGAGTCTAACCATACCGAATTTAACTATTTCTCATATCGTTTCGACCTTCAAATCCTCAAAAATGTCCAAGAGGGTTTTTAAGCTTTTCTCCCTTAAATTCACGGATTATCGACAAAACTTGAAATAAATTCGAGTAATATAACCAAAATTTAGTTAAGAACACTTACTCCGTTGTTTTCTATGAAAATCTGCCCAAAAATCGCCTTATCCGAGCTCCAAGTTACAAATGGGAAATGGGAACGAAATCCCATTTCCAGAACTTAAGCTCTCTGCCCAGGCCTATTTCCTCTTCTGCGATCAAAATGTCGCTTCTGCGGATTTTCTTCCGCTTCTGCGGTTTCCCTCATTTTGCCCAGGACCGCTTCTGCGGTCCATTTTTCGTAAAAGCGAGACCGCCTATGCGGTCCAAGTGTCCGCTTCTGCGGAAGCTGCCCAAACTCCATGTTCCGCTTCTATGACTCCCCTTTCGCTTCTGTGGAACTGCTTCTGCGGTCCATTTCCGCAGAAGCGAAAACACCAGATACTAGAACCCTTCAACAGTCTCCAAACTCCAAATTCTTCCCGTTAGCCATCCGAAATCAGCCCGAGGCCCCCGGGACCTCAACCAAAAATACCAATACATCCCATAACGTTATTCAAACTTGTTCCAATTATCAAAATACACCAAACAACACAAAAATCATCAATTCACCACTGATTCAAGCCTAAGTTTATCAAATTCTTCCGAAACTCACATTCGATCAAAAACCCGATCAAACGACGTCCGAATGACCTGAAATTTTGCACACGTATCCAAAATCACCTAATGGAGCTACAACAACTCTTGAAATTCCATTCCGACCCTCGGATCAAAATCTCACCTATCAACCGGAATTCGCCAAAATTCAAACTTCGCCAATTCAAGCCTAATTCTACACCGGACCTCCAAATCCAATTCTGATCGCACTCCTAAGTCACAAATCAACCCCCGAAGCTAACCGAATCACCGGAATTCACATCCGAGCCCTCTAACCATATAGTCAACTTCCAGTTAACTTTTTCCAAAACAAGCTTCCTTCTAAGAGGCTAAGTGTCTTATTTCCAACTAAAACTAATCTAATTCTACCCGATCAACTCAAATACTGATATTGAAATATGGAACAACACAATATGGGGAAAACGGGGCGGTAACTCATGTGACGACGGGCCGGGTCGTCACACAAAGGGGGTCATGGCCCTTTTGCGACAAGAGGGCGTCTCCTTGACCAAACTATAACAACTTGTGATCAGCTCACAGAGCTTGAGGCTATAAATACCAAGAAAGAGAACCTTCAAAGGGGGCTTCTTCTGGGACACGACTCATAATACACAAAAATGGAGGAAAATGCTCCATGACTGGTGCGGAGAACAAGACAACTATAAGATCTTGAACCTTTTTAAGGAGAGGCAGGTCAAGATACTATGATGAATAAAGCCTTCTTTATACCATTCTCCGATTAATTATTCATATGTCTCTAATTTGTCTTCCGATTCAGTGATTAATTATGATTGGCTATGATTTACCCTCGATTTATTTCGATTGATTTGCTCGAAAAGTATTTGATAATTTTTCAACCAAACAATATACCTTCTGTGGAAAACATTGAGCAGTTTATCATTAAGGAAAAAGGAAATTTTTTAATAAATATAAATCCTGAAAGGCAAGTGATAATTATCTTCCTACATACACTTGATATGTTTTGCTTAAAACATAAAGTTGAGTTTAATAAGCCATATAATTACCTCCGCGTTGAAGCTAGTCATGCTCATGCTCATGCTCATAAATAGGAAAGGGAAACTCGGTTGAACAATTTCCATATTAGCAATATCTCCTAATTCCAACAACAGATGCGCGGTCGGAGCATCACATGTTTCGCAACTGATATTCACATACTTCACTTACGTATACACTAACATTATAAACAATATTTATACTACCAACAAGAGTTATCGTGGAGCGATAAATACTCTTTCCTCCATAACTAGTGGTCTATGGTTTGAGCCTGGTGTGTTATCGCCTTTATTAGGGAGCACTCCCAATATGAAATTTTTCGGAGCGAATTCAAATTTAATCGTGTTCCAATGCTGGTATTGGAAAGTGGATTATAATAGCTTAGTAATTAATCATTAATTAATGGTTAATTATAACAAATATGTACCTTTAATTACTTTTTGAATGACCTAATACTATAAATATTTTGTATTCCACTCACTTTCAGTCGCTACAACTTTTGGCACATAAAAAATGTTTTCTATATAAGGGAAAATTTTGATATCCTAATTAGGCACTATCGCACGCATTATTGGGGGAAAGCCGGGGGGGAGGGGGAGGGGGAGGGGGTACTTCGATATTATTTCTCTTTCTTTTTTTGGCATGAAAGCGTGCACAGAATATTGTGGTTCCTACTTACGTCTACTTAAATAGTTGTCAACCTTGACTAATAACAACGCGCTTACCTTTTCGACAGCTTATTAATACATTAAACAAGAGTCGCTCTTTTGCGTGGACACTTGGATAAGTTTGGAAGAAAAAAATTATTTCGCTTGATATAATACATAAAACCATTTCCTTGTTTAGCAAACAGGAAATAGATATATTAATAATTAAGAAATATTTAGTACATAACCGACACAACTTGCATCTCGGAGGATACATTTGTTTCCTAAACTTGCTAGCATATTACAAGCTTCATTACATAGAATTATTTTGTGACAAGTAGATTCTAGTTTGTTACTTTCAACAAAATCTATTACATCCGAAGGTGGTACAACAAAAACTTTCTTAGTGCACTTCACTGCTTTGCTTCTTCCTGCTATTTTCTGCGCTTGGTTGTTCCTTGTTAGGACTCCTTTTGCTAGCTGGTGGGCGATCTTATTCCCCTGCCTGAAAGTGTGTTGGAGAGTAACCCTCTGCTGGTGCATTAAGGACCTGCAGTCATTAACAATTTTGTTAAATAAACTATTGTTATTTTGTATTGGCTGGATAACCTCTGAGCAGTCTGTTTTAATCTCTATCTAGTGGGAAAAGTTTCCACTCCTTTGCTGTTCTCAGACCTTGTCGTTGGGCTTTCATTTCTGCTGCTAGAAAATCATTTGCATGTGATAGTTTTGCAAAACCAACCACCCAGCTACCTGTTGCATTTCTGAAGATACCACCTAAACCACAATTTTCGTTATAGTTATGAAAACTGGCATCCACTTTCAGTTTGTACCACCCCTAGGGGGTTTAAACCAATTAATTTTTATAAGACTTTTGCAGGGGTTAATAGAGGTTTTTTCCGTGAATACTTTACATTCCACTGCCTTTTGCATGATATGGGAGGCCTTTATTTTGTTGGCAGTGTTGTTGACGTTGTTATTGTTTCTATTAAGCTAGATATGCCAAATGATGAAGGGAAGGAGGGTATTCTAGTTTATAAGGTTATGGTTTATAGGAATGTTGAGATCCCTAAATTGGAGAAGCCAGTGCCTGCTACTTTTACTGATTTGGTAGTTCCCTTGCAATTCACTCTAGAGCTTATTGACAGTTGTACAGCCAAGGAAGATATGTTCAATTGATTCTTTAATGGGGTTTTTACAGATGGGACAGTGAGGGTCAACATTTAGTCCAATCTGAAAAGGTATTTTCTACAAGTTCGATTATGGAGGCATTGCCATAGGAAAAATCTGATTTTGCTAGGGCATTCTAAATGCTAGATCCATTCAAAGTCAGAATTTGTATTTTTTGGAAATTCTAGTAGTGTATAACAAGAAGTTGCAGTGAAGGCTTCATTAGTGGTGAGGGACCAAATAGGTAAGTCCAATGGAGGGCCCTTTTGGCGAATCTTTATTTTGGAGATGGTGGTTAACATATCCAGAGTGAGTGAGAAGTTTAACGAGGTTAAATTCCAATTAGTACCATCAAAGATTTCTTTGATTTTGGTGGAGGAGTCTTTGGCTGAAGGGGGTCCTATGACTAGGTTTCTTAGTTTACCAATATTTGGTATCCAATTGGTTTCACATAGGTTGAGTTTGGAATGGATGTGAGGGGACCAGATGATTCCTTTGGAGCAGATTTCCCACCCTCTACTAATGTTTTTCCAAATGAAAGAGGATCTGTTTGCGGAGCTATTGCAGTAGTATGAGATGATAAGTTTGGCCCAAGGAGCTAGAGCATTTGTGAGGAGTCTCCAGCTTAAGCTGCCCAGAATACATAGGTTTTTGTTGAGAGCATTATGGATCTCCAATCCACCAGATTTTCTAGGTTGGAATATGGTGGTCCAATTTACCAAGTGAAGTTTCCGTTTTTCTACTGTACTACCCATTTGAAGTCCCTTTGGACTTTGTCAATCTCTTTGAGGATTTTTCTTGGGAGGAGTGTGTATTGCATGTAGTGGTTTGGGATGGGAATGTGAGGGTTGTTCTTCCTGCCAAACTAAATAATTTAGTTTTCCAGGATGCAAGTTTGGTTCTCATCTTGTGTATGAGGAATTGGTAATCTCTAGGTTTAGGGCTATAATGAAGGATAAGGAAACCAAGGTAAGTGTCAAAGCTGTTACTCTTCCTAATACCTAGGGAGGTAGTGATATCAGTAATAATTGAGTGGTTGTAATTTTTTGAAAAAAAGAATCTTACTTGCAACATATACACCTAAACTATATTGTATTTGTATTACTTTTATGAACTTCTATTTTTCAGTGTCTATTAAAACCATGGCACATTTTCACATTCTTAAAAAGATTAAATTTATTCTTTCTTAAACCATCTTCTACTTGGTTCAATTTGCAACATATACACCTAAACTATATTGTATTTGTATTGCTTTTATGAACTTCTATTTTTCAGTGTCTATATATTAAAACCATGGCACATTTTCACATTCTTAAAAAGATTAAATTTATTCTTTCTTCAACGCACATTTGGCACTTTTTTTAGCCAGATATGTAAAAGTTGGCTGGAATTCTTTTTTTTTTTTTTGGCGTAATTACAGTTCTAAATTTTAGACATATATGGTATCTTATTTTAAATTAGCTTAACTTCGGTTTAGACGTACATATTTTACAGTAACGAGCTTCGCTGGAATTTTACTTTTCCCGGCATGGCTAATGTTTTAAATTTTAAGCACAGCGAATTTTATTTAAGATTGAATAAGTTTTAAAGAATTAACTTAAATAGCAGCCGACTCAATTACTTAAACTAAAAATAGCCAGCAAATACTAGCATATAATATGTGTATAATCATGTATAATAGTGTATAATCTATGTATGCCTGATATATAGAAAAAGTCTCAATTTTGGGGATCACTATTCCTACCAGATTTGTAACATGATTTGGCCAAAATTCTATTTAGAGATTTAGCAATTTAACGAAAGATGTGGCTTTGAATTTTGTCATTCAGAATATTGTTAAATAAAATTATTAAAACATAAGATAATTAACTTTCCGTAGCACATTAAAGAGGTTTTTTATTTTATTTTTGTGTTTAGTTAGACATCCGGATAATATATTATTTAATTTCCACACGCTTCTGTGCTGTTACTGATAGCTCTTCATTACCGAATCTTTTGCCGGTGCTGACGTTATCTCTAAAATCTAAAATTATGAATGGAGTGTGAAAAATTATTCTCCCTCTGCACTATTTTAATAATGATGCTATTTGTATTTTATTAGTTATTAACCTGGAATCTTAGTTTGACAAGCATGTTATATAAATAGTATTTGAAGGAAAAATTTAAGATAATACTTGAAATATTGTTTATAACATAAAGTATCACATCAAAAACCAAGTTTTATCTGTTAATTTTTTTTGGATTCTAGAAACTTGTAAAGATTATACGCACATGATTTAAGTCCCCCTCCGTTTCACTTTTCTTATAATTTCATTCAATAAATAATGATATATTTTTATATTTAAAAATAATTTTAACTTTAAATCTTTTATTCTACCCCATTTATCATTAATTAAAAACTTTTATAGTCACACAAATATCATGGTCCCACTAAGCTTTTGCTCCTTAAGCTTTTAGCACCATATATTTCAAAAGGCTTTTTGATTCTTAAACTTTGTATCATGTCAAACTAGATGGTGCAAATTGAAACAGAGGGGGACACCAAATTCAACTTCCGATCAAACTAATAAATTTTCAACTGACAAATTGCCAACTTTCGACAAATAAAATATAAATATTGAGTGTGAAGATTTTTTTACATTATTAGTGTAGTTTAATCTATTATAATTATTTATATATCATTTTTATCAGATTAATAGGCCAATTAACAGGACTTATCTTAAAAATTTACTTCTAATTACCTTATAATTGGTTAACTGTAAAAAACTATTTTCTATTTCAACGTGTAGAACTTCTATACTCTTGTGCAAAAACCTGAAAAATCTTTTAAATGTGTGCTCGATATGACCAAAATTAAAGGTGGAAAGAAGAACATGTAGCGGAACTCATGAACCTTGTCTATGCAAAAAGTATTCCGTCCACTTTTGAAAATTTTGTGCTATTACTAGGACTAGAGAGTAGGCCTTCAATTGGTAAAATTTACTAGGATTTTTCTTGGTAAAATATTTTACTAGAAATAGTACTTGTTTTTTCTGCCTCCACTCCTTATCATTCAAAATCATTTCAACCTAAAGTTTATATTGTCCATTGTTTTGGAATTTGGCAACGTCACTCCATCTTAGGGGTGGTAATTGACGGGTCGGGTCGGGCAACGGGTGATGCAAAATAGATAAGTCATTCAGTTTGACCCATATTTAAAACCGTCGATTAATATGGATATTCATATTATCTATGATTTCTTGAATATAATTATTTTTGGTAGAATTCTTAATTTCCTAAACTTAAGGAATTCCCAATTTGGGCTTATTGAATATGATCATTTTTTGGAGAATTCTTAGTCTCCTAAACTTGAGGAATCTCAAATTTGAGGTTTTACAAATATATAAGTTAAACCAATTAGTTATCAATTGGTTATTCATTGATTATCCATTTCTAAGTGGATAATATGATTATTATCCATATTTAACCCGTTTTTAAAATATTCATTATCCAACCCATTTTGTAATGAAGAATATGGATGAATTACTGTTTTCTCATAACCATTAACTGCTACTCCATGTTATGCTTGGCCATTTAAGCCATTTTACTGAGTTGGTTTTTCTATTCTCAACTAATTTCGTATTTCTAGTATTTCAAATTTAAAATTCAATTTCAGATGTAAATTATGTACTTACTTTTTTTTATCAAAATCAAAATTAACAGACTAACATAAAAAAATTTCTTTCAACGTAACGAGAAAAAAATTTGAAATAACAAAAGCCGTCCACGTAATAAAATCCAGAACTTCGATATGTTATTCAAATGGATTCAGATCAGATTCCTAATAAAAGCCATATTACCTATCTAGCATTTCCGGTTTGAGTCTCATATAACATACAAAACTATGAACAAAAAAAAGGAGGAAATTGGAACTGACTATTAACCAAATCCCAGAGGGCCAAAAGCAGCGGTGAATGGAGCTTTAAGGTATGGGTTCATATAAACCGGTACTTTCCATAGAGGGCAGTTTAGTGCACAAATTAAGTATTTATCATTCGCACAGGATTCGGAAAAGGGCCACTATCCAAGAGTTGTGACGCAAATAGCCTACTGTAATGCAAGCATTAGTGGCTGCTTCTAAGGCTGGAACACGTTGTGAACGCTACTGTGTTAAACACAAAACCAGAAAACTGTTAGAAGAATAAAAGAAACTAGAAAAATATTAGATATTAAAAAGATATTACGAGTCCACAATTTGCTTGTGCGTCCTTAAGGAATTTTAACCCCCTCACACGTTGCGAAGGTAATGGATTAAATCCTCCCAGGATAAAACGGAATAAACCTTCGTGCAACAGTGGCAATACAAACTGCAGGATACCAACGAACTTAAAGAACGGAGCAAAATCACACTTACGAATTCGAGAGAGAGAGACTGCGAATTAGAATGCAGTATTTTCAGAAAGAAGGAAGTTCTGTAGTGTTTTTGATGTGTTAAAAACAAAGCCATGCCTCTGAATTTATAGGCAATTATTGGAAGATGTGTAATGTCTGTTCTGGAAAAGTGCCTGTTCAGAAATTTCGCCGCCTGCTGCGGTCTTATCGCGGTTATGCTAGGACCGCGGCCAAAGTGGCTCTCTGAACCTGTAGAAGGGTTCTGTCGCGGTCCTACCGCGGTTACGCTAGGACCGCGACCAGACTATAATTCTGAATCTTCAGCAGTGATCTGGCATTTAATTAATTATTAAATAATTAATTAAATAAATTTTGTCCAAAAAATAATCTTATCGATCGATTGACAAATCCAAATCCAAAGCCGAAGCCGAGCCGAGCGAGCGACGACGACGCGAGGGTTCATTCTCTTCAACTCCTTTTAAGAGCTTTAAGAAGTGATTCTATATATTTACACACAAATGTAGTTGTCCCTCACCAATGAGGGACAAAGTGCAAGACATAAGCTCACTTCTTCAAATTTTTATTTTTCCCTCCATTTTATTTCCCTCAATTTCCAATTCACACTTTTATACTTTAAAGCCCAATGGCTTAAAAGTCCAACACACGTGACCTATACGCCACATGAAAACAGCTTTACAGTTGCATCAATGTATACGGTCAAATCGGGCTTGCCCTTTTTGTGCGAATGATCGAGGCTGGAGCATGATTAGTCAAGGATCGACTTCGATTTATATCAAACTACGGTGCAGAGTCAGGTCGTCCAGCTCGAGACCCTGAGATCGATTAATATCGAGACCGGCCAAAGCCAAGACCGAATAAGATGGAGATCGAGGAGAGCTTACTAGGTCGAATAATGGAAAGACAAAATATCCGCAGTCAGGCGAGGATCACGACGCAAATCCTGACACGTATCAAGAAGAGGCCGATTAATTAGCCAATCATGGAATTTCTTACTGTATTTAGAATTGTACCATGAGTAGGACTCCCCTATATATAAAGGAAGTCTGATCATTTGTAAAGGGAATGATATTCACGTCACATAAAGCAATATACTACTTTTCTCTCAAGCTTTCAACATTTTATTACTTTGTTATTGTATCAACTGAATCTTCACTTGGTTCAAGGGTGATTATATTCGAGGACCAAAGCTACTTGATCCATTTTGTTTGCTTTAAATCCTATTTACTATCAATTTCAATATCAATTTACGTTTTGCTCAATTTTTGCTAAGTAAGACCACATGTCCTTAAAATCACAATACAAATTCAATTGTTATCCATTTTAGGGTAAACAGTTTGGCGCCCTCCGTGGGGCTAAGGATAATAGTGGTTGCCTGGTATAAATTTTAGTAACACATATTATTTTACACTTGTTCTTTGAAGTGTCTTTGATTACAGGATTAGTAAATATCAATCTCTCAGTAAGCACTTCAACACATAGACAATGATCTCAGCCACCACGGCGAAAACGAGAACATTGCACAAGGAAATGTTGTACCCCCTGCTGGCCTGGATGGAGTTTCAGTTGTAGATCCAATGGACGTCAGTTCGCATGTAGCCATCAATGGAAATTTGGCCATCAATCCCAAAAATAGAATTTGTGGGGGTACCAATGAACTACTCAAAACGCGCATGAAGGTGAAAATAGCGGGATCTGCCTGCAGGTAATCTTCGAAATGTTGCAGGCCCAACATGCAACAATAACTCAGCTCCAAAATCAGAACCATACGCCAAGCAGTGTTGAACTCAAGCCATCCCAAGAAGTTGTACACAGGGTCGAATCAGCTTCGAGAAAATTGAATGAGAAGGAATCGTAGACCAATCATGCTATTATTAAGATGCTCGAGGAACTGACCAAGCGAATCGAGGCAGGGGAAAAGAAGATCGAGGAAAATGATAAGAAGGTGGAAACCTATAACTCCAGGGTTGACCAAATCCCGGGGCACCACCAGTATTGAAAGGACTAGATTCTAAAATTTTGTACAAAAATCTTCCCTCCTAAGTGCGTCTCCAAAGGCAATCCTCAAGAAGTTTCGTATGCCTGAGATCCCTAAGTATAATGGGACGACTGATCCAAATGAACACGTCACCTTCTATGTGTGCCATCAAAGGAAATGACTTGGAAGATGACGAGATCAATCCGTTTTGTTGAATAAATTTGGGGAGACTTTATCGAATGGTGCTATGATATGATATCATAATTTACTACCTAATTCTATTGATATGTTTGCTATGCTTGCTGATTCTTTTGTAAAGGCACACTCCATGGCCATTAAGGTTGCAACAAGAAAGTAGAACCTTTTCAAGGTAAGGAAGAAAGACAACGAAATACTTCGAGAGTTTGTTTTTCGATTCCAAAAGAAACACATGGATTTTCCACCAATCATCGGCAATTAGGCTGTACAAGCTTTGACTTAAGGTCTCAACGTTTGGAGTTCCATAGCTCACAACAATTGAAGCAAAATTTGATCGAATATCCAGCTGTCACTTTGGCTGATGTACACAATCGATATCAATCGAAGATTAGGGTCGAGGATGATCAACTGGGGGCTCCTTCTGTGTTCGTTTATCCTAACAGGCCCATGGATAGAACCTAAAGGGATATCGATCGGGAACCAAGGTGGAATAGAGATCGATATCAACCGTATAACAAAGACCATAGAGACAACGGATTTGGTAAAAACTTTGCACGGAATGAGTGGAGAAATGATTGAGGTCAAAGTTCATGGGGACGCATGGGCAAGAGTGGTTTCGATAGGAATGACGGGGCCAAATAAGCACTGCGATTATCGGAATATAACTTCAATGTAGATGCATCCGCCATCGTATCAGCCATCGAATGTATCAAGGATACTAGATGACCTCAACCTCTGCAGACCGATCCGGCCTAGAGAAATCCCGACCAAATGTGTAAGTATCATGGCACTTATGGCCATAAAATAGAGATTGCAAGCAACTAAGGGAGGAAGTAGCATGATTGTTCAACGAGGGGCACATTCGAGAACTCTTAAGCGATCGGGCCAAGAATCACTTTAAAAACAGTGATTCAAAGAGACAGAACAAGCAATAGGTGCCACAACATATGATTCACATGATCGTTGGAGGGGTCAATATTCCTCAAGGACTAGTGTTTAAGTTCACCAAGGTGTCGATCACAAGGGAGAAATGAACTCGGGATTACGTACCAGAAGGAACCTTGTCTTTCAATGACGAGGATGCAGAAGGGATCGCATAACCCCACGACGCACTGGTAATATCTGCACATATGAATAAAACTCAAGTTAGATGTGTTTTAATTGGTCCAGGTAGCTCAGACAACATTATTTGGTCGAGGGTCGTAGAATAGCTCGGCCTACGAGATTAGATTGTGTCCGCGGCCCGAGTACTAAATTACTTCAACATGGCATGTGAAACTATCAAAGGCGAGATAACTTTGCTAGTGAACATGTATGGGACCTTCCAAGAAACAAAGTTCCATGTAATTGAGGGTGATATTAGGTATAGTGCTGTGTTAGGAAGGACGTTGATCCACAACATAAAGGCAGTGCCCTCGACCCTTCACCAGTTTCTAGAGTTCCCAACGCTAGAGGGAATCAAAATAGTTTACGGGGAGTAGCTTGCCGCCAAGGAAATGTTTGTCGTTGATGAAATGATACCAATATAGGCGCTCTCATCAACGAAAGGAGCAAAAGTCAAAGGAAAAACAAGAGGTTAAATAGCAACCACAGACACTGGCCTCGACCCAATCGGAGAAGCAGGGGACTGACGAAGATGATGACTATGGGGTACCTCGATCCTTCATAATCCCCGACGATTCCGACACCACAAAATCAATGATTGAAGAGATGGAATAAATCATACTGATCGAACATCTGCCCGATCGAAAGGTATACCTTGGTACAAGTTTAACTCCCAAGCTTAGGAAAAAACTTATTCAATTTCTTATAGCTAATATGGATTGTTTTGCTTGGTCCCATCTCGATTTGATAGGGATCCCACCGAAGATCACTACTCATAAACTGAGCCTGGACCTGAAGTTCCGCCCGGTGAAACAAAAAAGGAGACCTTAGTCTAAGGTCAAACACACTTTCATCAAAGACGATGTAACTAAACTTTTCAAAATAGGGTCCATCCGGGAAGTAAAATATCCCGAATGATTAGCAAATGCAGTAGTAGTTCCTAAGAAGGGAAACAAGCTTAGGATGCGTGTGTACTACAAAGACCTAAATAAAGCATGCCCCAAGGATTCTTTTCCTTTGCCTAAAATTGATCGCATGATCGATGCCACGACCGACCATGAGATCCTCAGTTTTCTCGATGCCTATTCCGGGTAAAACCCAATACAAATGAACTCGGAAGACCAGGAATAAACTTCGTTCATCACTAAGTATATTACCTACTGTTATAATGTAATGCCATTTAGACTAAAAAATGCTGGTGCACCCTATCAACACCTTGTAAACCGAATGCTTGAAGAACAAATAAGGACGTTTATACTGATGACATGCTAGTTAAGTCCCTACAAGTAGAGGACCATTTAAAGCATTTGCAGGAAATTTTAGTATACTGAATAAATACAACATGAAGCTCAACCTAGAGAAATGTGCATTAAGGGTTAGGTCCAGCAAGTTTCTCAGATTCATGGTGTCGAATCGAGAAATCAAGATCAATCCCTATAAGATCAAAACAATCAAGGATATGGTGGTAATGGATAACGTGAAGGTTGTACAAAGGCTAACCGGGCACTTTGCAGCGCTGGGTCAATTCATCTCGAGATCGTCCGATAGAAGTCATTGATTCTTCTCGTTACTGAAAAAAAAGAACAACTTCATATGGACTCCAGAATGTCAATGGGCTTTGAAGGAACTTAAGCGATACTTGTCGAGCCCGCCGAAACTTCACATACCGAGGATAGACGAACAACTTTACTTATATCTGGCAGTATCGGAGATAGTGGTAAGTGGAGTCCTAGTCCAAGAAGAACAATGTACGCAATTCCCTATCTATTATGTTAGTTGGACCTTAGGTAAAGTTGAAACAAGATATGCTCATCTAGGAAAATTAGCACTCGCTTTGATAAGCGCCTCTAGGAAACTAAAACCACACTTTCAATGTCATCCCATATGTAATGTAACAACTTATCCTCTTCAAAATATTTTGAATAAACCCGATCTTTGGGGATGACTGGCCAAATGGGCCATGGAACTCAGCGGGTACTATATTGAGTATCAACCTTGAACACTTATTAAGTCTCAAATATTGGTAGACTTCGTGGATGAATTCACGCCAGCCCTAGTAAACGAGGTTGAAAGAGAATCATTAGTCAACCTGGGTACTTCTTCGGGGATCTGGACCCTCTTTACGGACTGTGCTTCGAATGTAAAGGGGTCCAGACTCAGCATCATGATGAAACCACCCACAAGTAACATGGTTAGAAAATCTATTAGAACTGTAAAATTGACTAACAACGAGGCCAAATATGAGGCCATGATTGTAGGTCTCGAACTAGCCAAAGGCTTGGGAGTAGATGTGATCGAAGACAAACTCCCTTCTTATTGTAAATCAAGTTAACAGAACCTTTGAATTTCGAGAGGAACGAATGCAAAGATACTTGGATAAGCTAAAAGTAACTCTATATCGATTCAAGGAATGGACTTTGCAATATGTGCCTCGAGATCAAACTAACAAAGATGACGCTTTCGCAAACCTAGGCTCATCGGTCGAGGACAACAAACTCATTTTGGAGGCTGTCATATAACTCATGAGGTCAGTAGTCGAAGAAGGGCACGCCGAGATAAACTCCAAAATCTTTACCTGGGATTGGATAAACAAATACATAGAGTATTTGAAGAATGGAAAACTTCCCCTAAATCCAAAGGAATAGAAGGCCCTGCGCACAAGGCAGCCGATTTAGCTTGTCCAAAGATGGAACTTTTCTCAGAAGGATATTCGATAGTCCGCTAGCAATATGACTGGGTCTAGGAGATACCTAGTATGTTTTGAGGGAAGTCCATGAAGGAACATGTGGGAACCACTCAGACGCTGAATCACATGTTCGAAAGTAATCAAATCCAGGTATTACTGGGTTTATATGGAGAAATATGTGAAGGAGTTTGTGCAAAAATGTGATATATATCAAAGACATGCTCTAATGATTCATCAGTCCAGGGAGTTTCTGCATTCAGCTTTATCCCTATGGTTGTTCATGAAGTGGGGAATGGACATCGTCGCCCCTCTTCCATCGGTACCAGGTAAGGCTCAATTTATTTTATTTACGACTAACTATTTCTCTAAGTGGGTTGAAGCACAGACCTACCAGAAGGTCAGGGAGAAAGAACTCATCGACTTCATTTAGGACTACATCATATATAGATTCAGAATACCATCCGAAATTGCATGTGACAACAGTAAGCAGTTTATCGCAGCAAGTTGACCAAATTTCTCGAAGGCCTTAAGATCAAAAGGATCTTATCAAAACCTTATAAACCTAGTGGGAATGGGTAGGCCGAATCGACCAACAAAACCATAATACAAAAGATCAAGAAAAGGTTGACTGACGCCAAAGGAAAATAGAGAGAAATCATGCTCGAAGTGCTTTGGACGTATCACACAACTTCGAAGTTGAGTACCGGGGCTACCCCGTTTATCTTTGCTTATGGCGTTGAAGCTTTGATATAAGTCAAAGATGGGGAGCCAAGTATCAGATTCTGATATCCGATGAAGGAATCGAATGTTGAGGCCATGAATACGATCCTGGAGCTATTAGATAAACGATGTGATGCTGCCTTTGTTCGATTGGCTTCCCAGAAATAACGAATTGCAAGGAATTACAATCAAAGGGCCAAACTTCGATATTTTAATGTCAGGGAGTTGGTACAGAAGAAGGTCACATTAAACACCCAAAATCCAAATAAAGAGAAATTGGGTCCGAATTGGGAAAGGTTGTACCAGATTCTCGAGATCACAGGGAAAGGATCGTACAAGCTCGGATTGATGGATGGAGAACAGCTACCGAACAATTGGAACGCAACTCATCTTAAATGATATTATTGCTGAGGTACGACCCCATCTCAATTCTTTCTATTTTTTGACTAACACTAACCGGTTATCGACAATGAGCAACTTGAAGCCTTTAGGTCTAAAAGCATGCATTGCACTCTTTTTCCCTTGAATCGTTTTGTCCCAATTGGGTTTTTTAGCAAGGGTTTTAACGAGGCAACATTGTGCTAACTTAGAATAGAAGGCCGATCACGAACGTAGCAAAAATTGTGTTTATAGTATTCGAGATTTCTTTAAAATCAACCTCGAATACTGGGGTAGATTGACCTCCGATACTGAATTGTTCTAGCATGGAAATTCTTTAGAAATGAAAGGGTCTCAATATGTAAGATTTGTTGTAAAGTACAAATGGTCAAAATGAACCGTGCCCACATAGATTGCTTGATCCCTGAGATAAAACATGTACGCATGTGTGACTATTTTTGACAAGAATAAAAAGAAGTACTTTACTTGCAATTATCTAATGTCTTGGGAAAATTTCTAGTTTACAACCCCATACTTTCAATCTACTATCGAAACGAGCCCAAGAGTCGATTGCAACCAGAGTTCTTAATCACTCCAACACTCAGGGACTGTCGTCCATAAAATAAACTTGAACATATCGAACTATTGAACGTAGAGGGCATAATACCTCTTAGAAAACCCTCGAATTCTAAAGGCCACGGCCATATCTACTTGGGGACTATTATCTTAGGAAATCCTGGATAACTCGGGAAAGCGAGCTCACTGTGCTACACCCGAACTAAAAGGCTATGTCCAATTTAACACAGCTCAGAGACGTCCGAAATCTGTAACAAAAATAAGCCTTCGAAAAAGATTTTTTTGTTTCACAACCGGTTTTAAGGCTACCCTTGGTAGAATCTTAAACTTAAGATATTTCGGGAAAAAACTTCGGTAACACCGATTCCTTACTATCTCGAACCTTGGACCCTCGAATACAACTTTATAATTTTATCGTAAGGAGCTTTGATCCTTATATAAATTAACAAAAATACAAAAAATGCAGAAGCCATGGAAGGGAAAAAGCTTCCATGAAAATGATTTTACAAGGGCAATACAGCTTGATGGAAGTTCTTTACAAAAAGCCAAAACGGCCTTGATAGAAAAACAAAAATTACAAAGCCTTATCGCACGAAGCATCTTCACCCTTAGAGTCTTCTTCACCGCCAAATTCACTAAAATTCTCGGAGTCTTTCTCGGGAAAAGGCAGCTTCCAAGCCTTTGTTTCCTATGCCCTAGCAATCTGAATTTTACAAGATATATCGAAGCTCTGAGCACGACCCCTATTGAGGGCCTCTCTTCGAGCTTGCCACCTCACATGATCCACCATGCTCTTGGCTTTCACTAGGGTGGTTTCAATTTCGATCTTGTATTGAGTAGCATTAGCGTGGGTCTTAATATTGGTCACAACCACCTCAAATCTGGCCACCTCAAGATCTTAGGCCAAGTTGGCTAAATTTGACTAAAGCTCCTTAATTTTATTTGTCTGTACCAAGGCCTTCTCCCTTGCAGCCCAATGTTGAGACTCAGCCAACTCCAGCTCTGCTTGGACGCCTCCTTTTTGAAGCTAAGATGTCCATAGACCCCTTGAACTTTTAAACCTCGTCTTGTACTTCATCAATTTGCCTTTAAAGGTCCTTGATCTGTTTGAGCCTCTATCGAACCTGCAAAATTAGATCGTTAGTTGTTATCTCCAAGTCATCTTCACATCATGAAGCACTCGGAATACCTGCTCAGCTATCTCAACATGCTTATCTAGAGCTATCACAAAATCTGCCTGAAGCTTCTCACTAAAAAGCTTATAGGTATCACATTTCTCAGTGAGGCCCGAAACGTCAGCCTTACGCTCTTCTCGAATTCGAAGGAAGGCCTTGTGATGCAACACCAAAGCCTATATGTAAGGAAGAAAATGTTAGAACTATCTACAATTCAAAGTTTGAAAATGATAATGGATTGGCCCTTGAACTTACCCGATTCAGAGTGTGCTGGACCTCGTTGAACAAACAAGTGCCGCATCTCATCCATCTTGGCTTGGTCTTCTTTAATGACCAAGCATGGAGATATCTAGCCTCCCCTACGGAGGGAGAAAGAACCCAAGCATCCTCCGGAACTAAGATGATAATTGATCGCTTACGCCGGGGAACGACACTTGGGGTCAAAAACTGATTGGACAGTATAAAGCTCGAGGCAGCCTCACCCGAGCTCTTCCTCAGTAGATCCAAGTCAAGCAGACCGATGACATCTTCCACTCCAAAAAAATAGCCACGGAAAAGGGTCATCTACTCCATGGACCCCTTCCCCATGGCGAGTTTCCACCGCGTAGACTTCGTGCATCATTGACTCAGTGAATGAAGAAAATGAGGGGGAATCTCCAATATCTACCACCCTAAGTAAATCTTTTAGGGTACCGCCTTCATCTCGGGAAGCCACGAGCATGGTTCCCACACCAGTATCGATCGCCTTCTCACCTCAAGGTGAAGCTTCTTCAACATTTTCTAGCTCGGGGATTTCGTCAAAACAAGGTAGAGAAGTTTCAGCTTCCATCGGCTCGGTACTTGAATCTCGGCGCCCCCCCGCACACGGGTCACCAACCCAGAGTCTTATTCTTTCCCTTCCTTTTCCTCTTCTTTGACTCATCCCTTTGTCGTTTAACTGATTCCAAAGTCAGAGGGATAATGTTCCCTTTAGGTTTACGGGGCCTCTTTGCCGGTCTTTTCTTTTCCGAGCCCGGAGAGCTCGGAGCCCCTTTCATTTTTTTCTCTTTGGCCTGCTTCGGGACAGGTGGAGGGGAAAGTGCCTCTTCTTCAACATAGGGAGGCCTCATTACAACATCCTTCCTGAGACTTATGAAATGAAAAAGACGAGTAAGCTCAATGCGAAGCCTGAATTGAAATCGTACTAAGAAAAGAAGATTACCATGGTTATGGGCCTCCTATTTACCCTTTGATAACTCCGTCCAAGTACGCTTGGAGTAAGACTTCTACGACACTAAGCCCTCGAACCCATTGCTAGAGATCAGGAATTATTTCCGGCATATGGGCCAAAACCGTAACACATAAAAATAAAAAATAAACATAGATGAGGAAAGAAGATGAGAAGTAAAACGGCGAAGTTAGATATTCAAGGCAAAGCAACACTTACGATTCACGTTCCATTTTTCAGGAAACGCTATGTCTTTGGCAGGGATTAGGTTCGAAGTCTTTATTCAGACAAATTGGCCCATCCAATCTCGGTCTCGAGTCTCGTCTATGATCGAGAATGGCAGTTTGGTGGCTCGATGATAAAGCTTGATCAATCCTCCTCGATAAAACCAGGTACTGTAGAGACGTATAACGTGATCGAGGGTAAAATGACGCCCATTGATCTTGTCTACAAAAATCAGAGAAGGATCACGATCCTCCAGATGATGGATAGATCTGGCGAAGGGTCACATTATACTGTTTGCAGAAGGCAACAATGATGGGGTCTAAAGGACCCAATGTGAAAGGATAAGTGTAAACACTTAAAAACTCTTCCACATGGGGAGTGATTGATTCCTGAGGAAATGGCACAACCACGTGCTCGTCAACCCACTTGCAGTCCTTTTTAACTTAGTCGAGGAGACTATCGCTAATTGTGTATATGTACCTCGATATTGGTTCGCATCACCCTTGTACCGAGGAAATATTATCTACCTTAAAATTGGTAGCAGTTGGGCACTTTGTCAGAAAAAAGTCCTCTAGGGGAGGTTCCTCCACAGCTCCGTCGCCGGCAGACCTTGATGAAGAAGCAGTTTGCTTGTGAGGAACAATTTTTGAAGTTTTTGCCTTTTTACTTTTATGAATGAACACAAATGGAAAAGGAGAAGAAACACTTGGTATTTTATGACGAAACAGGTGAAGAACATCAGATATTTGAAAACACAAAGCTTTGAGGAAGGCAAAGGAATTTTGAAGATTAGGGCAAAGAAGATTTGAAAGTTAAGTTTGGGCGAAAGAAGAAAGATACATTTATAGGTTTAATATAAAGTTGCAATCCGGTAGTGGCCGAAAATCGACTGGCATGCATTAACTCCCTGGGAAACTGTACCGATGAGATGTTTCGGTCTCTGTTCCTTATGTCATGATGTTTACGTCTTGGTGTATCGAGGTGAAGATCAAGGGCTTAAATTGTTTCTTGTTATTGCTCTCCAGAAAACAAGGGGACTATCTATATACAGTCAAATCGGGCTTTCCCTTTTTGTGAGTCTATTCCAGGCTGGAGCATGATTAGTCAAGGATCGACTTCGGTTTATATCAAACTATGGTGCAGAGTTAAGTTATCAAGCCCGAGACCCTGAGACCGATTAAAATCGAGACCGACCAAAGCCGATATCGACCAAGATTGAGATCAACCAAGACCGGGATCGAATACGATGGATATCGAGGGGAGCTTACTGGGTCGAATAATAAAAAGACGAAATATCTGCAAGCGAGCGAGGATCACGGTGCAAATTCTAGTACGTATCAAGAAGAGGTCGATTAATTAGCCAATCATGGGATTTCTTACTGTATTTAGAATTGTACCAAGAGTAGGACTCCCTTATTATATAAAGGGGGTCCGATCATTTATAAAAGGCATCATATTCACGTCACATAAAGCAATATACTACTTTTCTCTTATGCTTTCAACATTCTGTTACTTTGTTCTTGTATCAACTAAATCTTCACTTTGTTCAAGGTGATTAAATTCGAGGACCAAGACTACTTGATCCATTTAGTTTTATTTAATTCCTATTTAAAGTCAATTTTAATATCAACTTACGTTTTGCTCAATTTGTGCTAAGTGAGATCACGTGTCCTTAAAATCATAATATAAATTTAATTGTTATTCGTTTTTAGGGTAAAAATCAAGGTTCCTTTTTATGAACCAATACTTTTCATGCGGATCATAAATTTATATGTAAAAATTCACTAATATTATAATAATAATAATAATAGCAGAAATGAACCATAACTTTAAAATATAATACGTTTAAGAAAGACTCTAAAGGCTAAATTTATAGATCTTAAATCCTGGCAAAACGGTTTGTCCTTGAAGTAAAAGAATACTTTCTGAAAACTGGTATAGGAGGGAAAAAGGGAGAATATGATTCATGAAAAAAAAAGGCCGTAATAAGAATAGCCATAATACACAAATGTAATCCTGTTTTAAGCATGTAACTTGCCAGCCCCAGGTTTTGTTCGAGAAAAATATGAAGAATTAGGTGAATTGAATTTGAGAGTAAGAAAACTGGTCGACCATGTCGGTGGCTCTTTTGTATGATTATTTTTCAGAAGGTGAAAAATGTCCCCTAGTCAGATTAAATGTACACGGATTGAACTTTTCCTTTTATTCTCTTTTCAAAAGTCAATATTTTGGAACTCAGCCCACCGTCCGTGTGCTGAAGTTCATAGTTGTCCACCTTTATGTTATAACTCCATCAGAAATTTAACAATTTTGGACAACAGTAATGAGAGTCAATAAGCTGACTAATGCGAAAATTTGCTAAATAACTTAATTAGCCATTAGTACAAAAGTAGTTTAGTCGGGGTCGAACGTTATGGCGTGTAACGACTGAAAAAAGAGGGAGTTGAAGGATATTTTGAAAAGTTAGTCGTATCAGTTGCGCACAATGAAAGTTAGTCCTTAGTCATATCGGATAAAGACATGTGTGAAACCAGAATACAATGTGTTTAGGTGTCGCAAATGGACATCTTCAATCCAATTTGGGATGATCAGAATTAGTTGAACGAATAAACGGGTCATTAATTCAGTCCATCAAAAGTGTACTTTGAGCTAGGTCGAGATAAGGTGATAATAGGCTAAATTGTATAGTTTGGCCTACGTTCGGGCTCTCACTTAAGGATGCTTTACTATTGTAAGTGTGTAAATAATGCAAAAATTGTCTCTAATGGTAGCTTTTATATTTCACAGGAGTGCAATAATCAAATGATGACTTATGATGGTGATCCGGGCGAAAATTGGAGTTAATGGACGAAAAAGGGAACAAAGCTCGTTGGCAGTGGAAAACCCCACTAGTGCGGGTATTAGCGCGGCCTAAGCGCGCCCGCTCTAGTCCAGCAGCCCGAAACAGAATGAAACCCCACTAGCCCGGGCAGTAGCGCGGCCTTAGCGCACCCGCGCTAGTCCAGATGTGGGGAAGGTATTTTAAAAAGGGCAAATTCGAAAGTCCAAACAAATCCACACAAACTATAAAAGGTTTAACATGTCCAATAGAATAGGGAGTTTGAGTTTTTGAGAAGAAGCAAGAGAGGCAACTTGGAAAAATAATTTTTATCTCCCTGCTTTGTTCTTCTATCAATGACTATGAATACTTTTGTAGTTTTCATCATTGTTATGAGTATCTAAATATTTTAATCTAAGATTTTGGTGAAACCCGTTGGGGATGAATTGGTTGTTATAATTAATATAGATATGAATTAGCTGTTAATCTCTATTTGTTCAACTACGTTTTGATTGTGGTTGATTGAAGGATCCTTAATTAGTCGTTCCTATTTATTATGTATTTGCTTGAGAGAGAGTGCATATTTAGGTAGTTGTTTGAACAACATCACTCCCAGAGCATAGATGAGAGTCATAACCGAGAGTTTAGAGGTTGGATTAGAGATAATGATACCTCGGGTGCAATCTAAGTGAACTATAATTTGAATCTAGCTAGCGTAGCTTGAGAGAGTTTGTCTAGTAAATTATCATATTGCTTGAGAGAGATTTATGATAGCTGGAGAGTTCATGATTGATAGAGGCAACTAAGTCACAGCTATAAGAAATATACAACCAAGGAAATCAACAATGGGGGAAACCATTACCTTAGACCTTATTCCAATTGTTTACACTTCAAGCATAGTTAATTTTCAGCTGTTTATTTATTTTAAGTTTTAGTTGTTAAAAATACCATCACTTGTTAATCACAACGTTTGGGAAAATTGATTATGTTGAATTTAGTAAGTCCAATTAAGTAATTGATAGGTTAATTTTTTGTGGTTCGACTCTGGGCATAAATACTCAGATTATATTTGCAACGTCCGTGCATCTTTTTATAAGGCATAGTTTGGCGTTATCAAATTTTGGCGCCGTTGCCGGGGAGTTAACAGTGTTATCAATTACAATTGAAAGAAGGACAAAAAAATTCTTAGTGTAATCAGTTTTCTCTATACCCAATCTTTTCATTAAAATTCTCACGTTTGAACTCTTGTGGAACTCAGGTGTATGCCTAGAAATTCTTCGAGGACTGGAGAACTGCTAGAAGGAGACTTAGACCCCCAGAAAACATTCAGGGCTTTGAACCGTGGCAACAAGAGAATACAACAATCACAAAAACCACACCAGCTCGAATTAGACATGGGTGACGCACAAAATGTCATTGGAAACGTGGGGGATCCGCCAGCAAACCCCAACGTCAGAGTAGTGGCACCTCTTGTGCCCGAAGCTGCACTTTATGACAGGGCACATCCCACAGCTGATAACTTAGCTACTGCCATAGATGTGCCCGCAGTTCAAGCGGAGACCTTCCAGATAACCAACAATATGCTGCATCTTCTGAAGAATAAAGGGTTGTTCTCCGGATCACACATTGAAGACCCTCAGCAACACCTGAAAAATTTTCTGTCAATTTTTGTGACCCAAAGGCAGCCAAATGTGACCCCGAAAGCTATCAAGCTGCTACTGTTCCCATTCTTTGTGATCAGGGAAGCTCAGACTTGGCTAAATTCGCTCCCTATAAATTCCATTGTCACCTGGGAGGAATTAGTCAAGCAGTTTCTGAATAAGTTCTATCTGCCCTACAAGACTGCAAGGCAAATTGATAAAATATTGCAGTATAAGCAGCAGCCGACTGAGTCCTTGCAAGAAACTTGGGAAAGATTTAAAGGGATGCTAGTGACGTGTTCTCACCATGGCATTCCGAACCAGATGCTCGGCCAGAGATTCTACATGTGTTTAGGTGACAATCTAAAGGCAAATGTGGATGCTTCAGCTGGAGGTGCATTTTTGAGTAAGACATTCGCCGAGTGCAAAGTCCTTCTTGACAAGATGTTACAAAATTCGGGGTGGATGACTAGAGGTACAACACTGGCACCCATAGTGCATTCAGTTCCTCTTGACCCAAATAATTCGCATGCAGAGAACATGGCCACACTCATGACTTAGATGAGCATATTGACAAACAAGATTGATGAGATGGGTACAAAACAGGTGTATATTGTTGACACAATAAATGGAGGACTGTGTACACCTTGTATTAATCAGTCTTATGTGTGTTCATGGAGTGGAAAAGGTAAAAATCAAGGGGCAAGAGAAGATATGAATTATGTCAACAACTTTGGGGGTCAGAGACAAGGTGGACAACAGTGGAGACCGCCACAAAATTAGCAGTATAGGCCAAACATGCAACAGCCTGGTGGTATGCACCCTCAAGGTCAAATGGTAGCAGTACCATATCAGAAACCACAGGGCTATCCACAGCAAAATCAGCACAATTAACATATCAACCACCTCCGCAAAAGGAAGATAACAACATGATGAAAATCAGGGGTATGGTTCCGCAACTCATTGGGACAAATAGTAAAGTGCAAGAAAAGTTGGCAGTGCATGATTCAGCCATAAAGAACATTGAAACGCAGCTAGGACATCTGTCCATGGCTTTAAACAACTGCTCTCAGGGAACCTTGCCTGCAAACACAAACATTAACCCCAAGGAGAAAAACCCAAATCAGGTGATGGCAGTGATTCTCCGGAATGGGAGAGACTTAAACAGAGAGCAGAAAATTATACACGCCAGTAAGGAGAGTACGCCAGCCACTCCAGTTCTATTAGAGGTAGATGAAACAAGAGAACTTACTGAAGTGGTAGTTGAATAGAGTCATGAGGAAAAAGGCAAAGATAAGATGAATGAGCAAGCTGCAGAACAGGTGGCAACTCTTGTGCCAGAAAACTCCAAAAGAGAGAAGCCATCAAGAAGTGCACAAAGGGTGATACCTGCACCCTTCCCTCAGAGACCGGTAAAACAAAAGAAGGAGGTTCAATACAAGAAATTCATTGAGATGCTGCGACAAATTCAGTTGAATATTCCTTTGATGGATGCCTTGAGGGAGATGCCCGGTTATGCAAAGATGATGAAGGATCTAATGTCACGGAAGTTTGATTTCCAGGATCTTTCCACTATGACTCTGACACAGACCTGCATTGCAATAGTGACAAGACCAATGGCTCAAAATATATCTCATCTAGGTAGCTTCACTATTCCATGCATAATTGGGAGTTATGCCTTTCGAAAGGCATTATGTAATTTGGGAGCCAGCATAAATCTAATGCCGCTGGCTGTGTACACCAAACTAGGCATTGGCAGAGCTAGACCGACTTCGATGCTGCTACAGCTAGCTGACCACACGGTGAAAAGGCCAACTAGTATTCTTGATGATATGTTGGTGCAAGTGGGGAAGTTTGTGTTCCCGGCAGACTTTGTTATTCTGGATTGTCAGGTGGATGAGGAGATACCCCTTATTTTAGGTAGACCATTTTTGGCCACTGGGAGAGCACTGATCGATTGTGAGACTGGGGAATTAAAAATGAGACTGAACGATGAAGAATTCATGTTCAATGTTCAGCAATCTATGAGGAGACCTAGTGAATATGCTAATTGCTCCATAGTGGAGGCAGTAGATGTGATCCTGCAAGAAGATGATGTGATCCTGACTGTTAAAGATCCATTAGAGGCATGTTTGACAAATTTAGAAGAGATGGATGGTGAAGGGTTAGCTGAATGGGTCATGGCACTTGAAGGCCAAGGATTCTGGACAAGGGAACCTCAGTTCGAGTCCCTTGAGTTAGAAAAATGGGCTACACATCCAGCAAAGCCATCAATAGAGGAACTACCCAAGCTGGAGCTGAAGCTACTCCCAGATCACCTCAGGTATGTTTTCTTAGGCCCTGATTCTACTTTGCCTGTTATTATATCATCCGGTTTGCTAGATGTGAAGGTAGAACAAATCTTACAGGTATTGTAGGAAAGTAAGACTGCCATTGGCTGGACCATGGAAGACATAAAGGGTATCAGCCCAGCCTTCTGTATGCATAAGATTCTCTTGGAAGAAGGGCACAAACCTTCCAGAGAACATCAACGAAGGCTGAACCCGAACATGAAAGAGGTAGTAAAGAAGGAAGTGATCAAATGGTTAGATGCGAGAATTATCTTTCCCATCTCTGATAGCAATTGGGTCAGCCCTGTCCAATGTGTGCCGAAAAAGGGGGGAATGACTGTTGTGCATAATGAGAACAATGAGTTGATCTCAAATCGTACAGTCACGGGATGGCGGATTTGCATGGACTACCAAAAATTGAACACAGCCACCCGGAAGGACCACTTCCCCTTGCCTTTCATTGACTAAATGTTGGACAGGCTGGCCGGGCAATCGCAATTCTGTTTCTTGGATGGATATTCGAGGTACAATCAGATATCAATAACCCCTGAAGATAGAGAGAAAACATCCTTCACTTGTCTGTATGGCATCTTCGCCTTTTGTAGAATGCCTTTTGGGCTTTGCAATGCACCGGCGACATTTCAATGGTGCATGTTAGCCATTTTCACAGAAATTGTGGAGGATATTATAGAGGTCTTTATGGATGATTTATCTATGGTGGGAGATTCATTCGAAGAGTGTCTTCACAACTTAAGAAGAGTGCTCAAAAGATGTGTGGAGACAAATTTAGTTCTAAATTGGAAGAAGTAGCATTTTATGGTACATGAAGGGATAGTCCTGGGGCATTGAGTGGCCAGTAAAGGAATCGAGGTCGACCATGCTAAGGTTGACGTGATCGAAAAGCTACCACCGCCCACTTCAGTCAAGGCGGTGAGAATTTTCCTTGGACACGCCGGGTTCTACAGGCGATTCATAAAAGATTTTTCCAAAATTGCTAACCCATTATGCAAACTCCTTAAAAAGGATAAGCCCTTTGTGTTTTCTAATGATTGCAGGTTGGCATTTGAGGAGCTGAAGAAGAGGTTGGTCACTGTACCCATCATTGTTGCACCCAACTGGGAGCAACCATTTGAGCTCATGTGTGACGCAAATGACTATGCCATAGGAGCAATCTTGGGGCAGCGAAAGGATAAGCTGATGCACCTGATTTACCACGCAAGCAGAACGCTAAGCGGTGCACAAATCAATTACATTGTGACGGAAAAGGAGATGTTGGCGGTGGTGTTTGCTTTTGACAAGTTCAGATCATATCTGATTGGCTCCAAGGTAATTGTATACACTGATCATGCAGCTCTCAGGTACTTGATTGAGAAGAAGGAGTCTAAGCCGCGCCTGATTCGTTGGTTGCTGCTATTGCAAGAATTTAACCTCAAAATATGTGACCATAAGGGCACATAAAATCAAGTTGCTGATCATCTATCTCGACCTAAAGGAGCTGAAAAATCAATCGAGGTCGAAGAGATTCTGGAGACCTTTCCGGACGAGCAGCTGCTCGCTGCTAATCTTGAGAAAGCGCCATAGTATGTAGACTTTGCAAATTACATGGCCTGCAGTATATTTCCATATGACCTTTTATCTGTACAAAAGAAAATTTTTTATCGTGATTGCCGCATGTATTATTGGGACGAGCCTTATCTGTTTAGAATACGTGTTGATAATATGAACCGGAGGTGTGTCCCCGAGATAGAACAATCTTCTATTTTGCAAGCTTGTCACACATCAGTATATAGAGGATATTTTAAAGGGATCAGGAAAGTTGCAAAAGTGCTAGAGGCCGGATTCTTTTGTCCAACAGTGTTTAGAGATGGGCACCTATGGGTAAAGGGCTGTAATGAATGCCAGCGGACCGGGAACATTTCCTGTCGCCATGAGATGCCCATGAACCCAATTCAAGAGGTAGAGGTGTTTGATGTTTGGGGGATTGACTTCATGGGTCCCTTCCTCAGCTCATTTGGCAATAAGTACATACTTGTTACTGTGGATTACGTGTCTAAATGGGTAGAAGCTACAGCGTTACCCACTAATGATGCAAGAGTGGTGGTAGGATTTTTGAAAAGAAGATATTCACCCCATTTGGGACACTATGAGCGATCATCAGTGACGGAGGCACTCACTTCTGTAATAGAGCCTTCGAGAAATTGCTTGCAAAGTATGATATACGCCATAAGGTGGCTACCCCTTATCATCCACAAACTAGTGGGCAGGTTGAAGTGTCCTACAGAGAAATAAAGAGTGTGGCAACCAAGACTGTGAATGCCACAAGAACTGATTGGCCGAAAAAGCTTGACGATACACTCTGGGCCTATAGGAATGCATTCAAAACACAAATAGGTATGTCACCGTACAAGTTGGTATCTGGGAAGGCCTGTCACCTACCTGTGGAGCTAGAACATTGAGCTTGGTTGGCACTGAAGCAATTGAACATGGACGCCGATGCAGCTGGAGAAAATTGACTGACAGAGTTGCATGAGTTGGAGGAATTTAGATATCAAGCCTTTGAAAGCATGAGGCTCTACAGGGAAAGAATGAAGAGGCTATATGACAAGCACATTATGGACAGAAATTTCAAACCCGGTGAAAAGGTATTATTGTATAATTCAAGGTTGAGATTGTTTTCGGGTAAGTTAAAGTCCCTATGGTCAGGACCCTTCAGAGTGGTGCAAATATTCGCAAGTGGAGCTGTAGAGATCGAATCAGAAGATAGGACAAACAAGTTCACAGTAAATGGGAAAAAGGTTGAAACAATACCTTGGAATAGCTGAAGAAAAAGGGGATACAGTGGTGATCAATTTGAAAGAACCCCAGTATGCAAATGAGGAGCGCTGACAAATTACTTGCGTTGTGCCGCGATGTTAAATCAGGCACTGTCACACCTCCATTTTACCTACACCCGCAAGGGCATAGAGGAGTTTTTCCACTTAAAGGACAATCGGAACATGATTTATTATTAATATTCAGAGTCGCCACTTGGGAGATTAATGGTGTCCCAAGTCACCGGTTGAATCCCGAACTGAGGAAATTATGACTCTGTTAACAGTCCACGAACCAGAAATTCGAGTAAGGAATTTTGTTAACCCGGGAGAAGGTGTTAGGCATTCCCGGATTCCGTGGTTCTAGCACGGTCGCTCAACTGTTGTATTTGATTTTATCTGATTTCAAAACATATTCTAACTTATGTGCCTTTTATTAGTAACCCGTTTTTTTATATATTTATTTTTTAATAAGAATTGCAACGTTGTGAAAACGTATCTCGAACCACGTCGTACCAGTGCATCCATGGCTTTTGACACATCTCGACTTTGTTGAGATTTATATTTGGGTTACATAAATTTGCACTCATATTTAGGAAGGTAATATTATTAAAATACACGCCTAAAGCAACTACGCGTTTATTATCTTTGGGGAAGACCATGAGATTCGCTAAACGGCCCATCCCGAATGCTAAGTATCTTAACACAAATACTTATCGAGGGCCCCGCAATTTATGCATTTTATTTAGCGGGGCTCATCTCATTTTATTATTTAAAAGGCAAGCCTAAAAGCGACTATAATTTTTTATCAAAGATTGTCTCTAAAGGACCCTAATTAATTAGCATCATTAATTACTATTATTAGAAAACCTTTCGCGGAATTCGAGCTTCAAACTCAGGTCCACACTTGAACAAGAGGAAAACCTCCTAATTCAAATATGCCACCTAGCTTGGAAGGCCCAAAACCTGTATTATTATTAAGAAAAAGAATCATGAATTATAGAAATTAACTTGGTGAAGAGAGGACAATAATGAATCACTACATCAGTCTACGAACAAGCAAATTACATTACTGTTGGGAAGGCTAGTGCGTTATAAACATGAATACTTTAGAGCCATATTTGTAGTTAGTCTCCGGATCGTGAATTGAGGTCCATTACATTGATTTAGTGAACTGCTAGCTATGTATATTCATGCTCATGCACCAATCATTAACACTAATTAAACTATATAATACTCAATCATCAAAGCCTCACAAGCAAGAGCTAAATCTCAAGGCTGTATATGCTTCGCTTCTCGAATCAAAAAACGACAACAAGTCTCATTTAATAATAAACGTAAATCCAATCTCTAACAAAGATACACGCCTTTTATTGCCATTTCAATATGTACAACAACCGTACTAGAGATCTACTAACAGAATAAGAACCCAGCAAAATCAACTCAAAAGGTGATTACTTATAACAGTAATGGGAGATGTAGAAGATGGATAGATCTAACAACATAGCCAATGAATCACTCTATCTTTTTCACATCTTAATGGAAGGAACGGGCAGAAAACTGAAGAAGCCATTATAAGGATTTTGAATTATTCGCAAAGGAAGATTAACGAATCTGAAATCGAACAAAAAAAACAGCATCTCTGGAACCTCGCCGGAATCTCGAACGGAACTAACAACCGACGAACAAAGCTCTAGTTGAACCCGATCTCAGTGGAAACATTACCTTCGTCGCAGCAGTAACAGAGAAGAAACAAAACGACGGACGATGGGGATAGTAGCCGTCGCCGGTTTTCTGGTTAAGCTCGTCAACCCGGCGAGCTCCCGGAGCCCGTTTCTTCCGGCAAGTTACTGAAGGAGGGAGACGAAAAAAGCAACAGCAGCTTCTCTCTAATGGAGAAATGGTTGCTCTCTCTAGTTTCTTTGGCGTCAAAATTGTAGAAGAAAACGTTGGGAGGTTACCAAACGGGGGAGTGTTTGGAGAAGATCACGTAAAAGGGGTGGGGGGTGCTCGTTTTTGCGGCTGCTTCCTCAATGTATCCAGGCGTATTTTTTTTTGCTCAATTTTTAACTGATTTCTATTTTTTGTATTGCATTTTTCGTCCGTGACTTTTTTTTTTTGGTAGTTTTTCGTGTATCTTTTTTGTGTAGTATTTAATGTGATGGGTCTTGTGTGTGAGGGGTAGTTTTGGGGGAAAATATTTTGGGGAAGGTTTTGGGGGGAAAATATTTTGGGCTTTTCAAATGTTTGACCAATTTGAATTTAAGACCAAGTCTTTTCACTTCCCTCTTCTTTTTGTTGTTCTTTTCTTTCTTTAATTAATTAAAAACCTAAACTAAATTCCTAAATTAATTCAAATTGTAAAATTAAGCTAATTATCTAACTATGTAAAAATGATCATTTTTTGTGATTTTTGATTAATAGCACAATTAACTCAATGTAATTAATTCCTAAATTTATTCAATTTGAACCTAAGGTGGCATGAAATTAAAATGTGACACTTTTTATGATTTTTCTATGATTTTAAAAATACTAAAAATGCATGAAATGCAACTAAATAAAGAAAAACACCTAAAAATCAATTAAAATTATTTTGGTCTATTTTTAGGAGTCATTTTCATGTAGGGCAAAAATCACGTGCTCACAACTGCCCCTCTTTGCTCGGAAATTCGAAGGGTTTTCGTGCAAAGATAAGTGAGCGGATACGAGCGATTTTTGCCCATTTGAATACTCCATGGGAAGCAATTTTTTTTTTTGGAAAGATTTGACCGAACCTTGCTTTAGAGGTTGCCTACATATCCTTGGCTATAAAGGAATCAGGTCAGTGTAGTTCAGAAGTGAGTGAGATGGTAGAGTATGCCGAGGTGAAGAGCCGGTCGAGGTGCCGTTCTGCCGAGGTTCCGGTCCGCGGTCCTGTTATTACATCAAAATCAAAAAACAAAAAAAAAGACTAGCTAAGCCTGTCAACTACGAGTTACAAGATTCCTATTTATAAGTCTTCTGAAGCTTGATCTTGAGTCTTGAATGGTTCTTCATGCAGACCTTGGATCTGAACCTTGACGCTAGCTAGTTGCAGGTGCTAATTCATTCTTCCTCAGCTTTTCGGACCAAAGCCGGACAGTGCCCCACGCTTGTGACTCCAATCATGTATTAAGCTATTCACATCTTCCTCTACTTCTGCATTTGGATTCATTTTGCCTTCTTTTTGTTTCTCCTCTTCTTTTATTATTTTGGATTGTGACTAACTTCCGCTGGTCGTCTCGGAGTTTTGACTCGCATTATTTCCGCAAGCCTCCTTTGTTGCTGACTTGAATTGTGATCTGAAATGTTTTACCCTGTCTCCGAGTGATGCTTGACTGCTAAGACTTGAAACATATGCCTCTGTTCTCCAGGCGGGCTCCTGATTGCTAACACTTGAAAAATATTCCCTTGTTCTCCAGGTGGGCTCCTGACTACAACAAAATAAACAAACAAAGAAAATTTTCTGCCCCAGTTTGGTGGCCGGGCACATCATGTTATCAAATATTAAAAATTGAAAGCTAAAATTTCCATTGTACTTCCCTTGTTCTCCAGGTGGGTGCCTGATTGCTGAACTTGAAAAATATTCTCTTGTTCTCCAGGTGGGCTCCTGATTGCTGATCTTGAAAAGTATTCCCTTGTTCTCCAGGTGGGCTCCTGACTGCCATGCTTGAAAAGTATTCCCTTGTTCTCCAGGTGGACTCCTGATTTCAATAAAACAAACAATACAAAGAAAAATTTCTGCCCCAGTTTGGTAACTGGGTACAACATGTTATCAAATATTGAAACTGACAGTTAAAGTTGAATTGTACTTCCCTTGTTATCCAGGTGGGTGCCTGATTACTGAAACTTGAAATGTATTCCCTTGTTCTCCAGGTGGGCTCCTTATTTCTGCATTTGAAAAGATATTCCCTTATTCTTCAGGTGGGCTCCTGCTTGCAACAAAATAGACAAACAAAGAAAATTTTCTGCCCCAGTTTGGTGGCTGGGCAGACTTGTGAGTTGTTACCTAAACTATTGATGCGATGGTGAGAGAAAAACTAAAGACTTGATTGGCATGTACGTCCCATATGAGTAAAACTATTTGACTAAGATTTTTATACTAGGAGAAAATTCATCAGACTAGGTTTTCTGTTATCTTAAGAGAAAGGTTCATCAGACTAAGATGCAGACTTTAGGAGAAGATTCATCATACTAAGATTTTGACTCTAGGAGAAGATTCATCAGACTAGGTCCAGTTTTGGTTATCTTAGGAGAAAGGTTCGACAGACTAAGATTACGACTCTAGGAGAAAATTCATCAGACTAGGTCTATTTTGTTACCTTAGGAGAAAGATTCATCAGACTAAGTCTATTTTATTACCTTAGGAGAAAGATTCATCAGACTAAGTTCATTTTTGGCTATCTTAGGAGAAAGTTTCATCAGACTAAGACATTTATCCTAGGAGAAGATTCATCAGACTAGGTCTATTTTCGGATATC